>JAODAL010022779.1:0-63995 GCA_025379985.1 Phyllomedusa bahiana
GGGAAAAACAGGGGAAAAAGTGCCCGGGGAAAGGCTTGGGAATCCTGGGGGCAAAAACTTAACTGTAGAAGCCATTCGGCAGAGCTCCCAAGGCTGATGGGTAGGGGGGTTATTAAAAGGGGCATAGAGACACATGATAGAACATTATTCTCCATTATACAAGTAACTGGTTAGACCACACATGGAAAAATTTGTACATTTTGGGCACCAGTGCACGGGAAAAAGACATTGTAGACTTGAACAGTACAAAAGGCGGCAACAAAAAATAATTAAAGGACTGGGTGGACTACAGTACCCAGAAAGTTAGCAAGATTAGGGTTATTTAGTTTAGAGAAAAGATGGCTTCGGGGGGGACATAATAAATATGTTAAATACATAAAAGGGTCAATATAGAGATCCTCCCAAGATTTTTTTAATACCCAGGGCTGTATCTAGAACAAGGGGCATCCTCTACGTCTTGAGGAACGACAGTTTCTATATAAACATAAAAAGGGATTCTTTACTTTAAGAGCAGTGAGACTGTGGAACTCTCTGCCAGAGGGACTTGTCATGGTGAATTCAATAACGGAGTTCAAAAATGGTTTTGATGCATTTCTGGAGCGTAATAATATAACAAGTTATAGTGCCTACGATTCAGGAAGGGTCATTGATCCAGGATTTTTCTGATTGCCAGATTGGAGTCGGGAAGGAATTTTTCCCTAAAATGAGGACAATTGGCTTATACCTCATTGGGGGTTTTTGCTTCCTCTGGATCAACACTTTAGCATAGCAGGCTGAACTGGATGGACGTCTTGTCTTTTTTCGGCCTTACAAACCATGAAACTATGAAACTATGAATTGGAGCTCCAAACAAAAAATTATCTAATAAGGAATGCACAGTTGTGTTACATTTGGGAACACGTTGAACTAAAATCAAATTTTTACCTAAAACCCAGTAGTACTACCAAATACACCCAGGGTTAACTTTTCCTGTGCCCCGGGGCTTGATTTCAACAAGTGATAGTGCTGATGACTTTTATTAGATATCATTGGATCACTAGAAATCTTTTTTTTTTCTCCACTCCTGCAAATAAACAGAAAATTAATCCCCCCCCTACCCCCCAGACGATTCAATGTTCGTGGAAGGGAAAACAAACATTATCAAAAGGCGTCCAAAACAACAACATGCCAACAAAAACATGTTTTCCAAACTAAAATGTGTGCACAAAACAAGGTATCAAAATTGAGCTCAGTAAATACAACGTGAATTTATCTTTAACATAAGCCAATTTAAGAGGATATCCTTTAAATCACAACTATAGGTCACTTTTAAACCAGACATGACATACATTATATATGCTTACAATATATGCTTACACAAGTATATTCTCTATGTTCCATACATCGTCTAATTACCTGTAAAAAAAAAACACGTCAATTACACAAAAACCCAACTTTTTCCTTCAATAAAGAACAATTAACTCCAAATATCAGGAAGATTTGCCTGGAAGGAAACAAAAAATGTCATCATAGTAATATCTCTTATTTTTAAATAGTAAACTCAGTCCATTCACAATATGCGGCCGTCTAAACTTTCCAGATGTAAATATACTTTCTACAAGTACATATCCTTGCCATGTAATGAGCTGCTAACTGTTCTTATCTACTGACCAAAGACAAGAATTTTATCCCACACTCAAGGCTATACACTCCCGGGAACATTTATAAGCTGTACATCAAGTTTTGTATACCTATACCTTAACTATTCCATTGGAGGTATCTATGTTACAGAGACCGGACAGAACCATACAAATAAATGCTGCATTATCACAATCTACACATTCTCCCTGTGGCTCAAACATTCTTGCAAAACAGAACACAACACAAGAACAAATTTACAAACAAACAAATCCAAACATATGACAATATTTGACTCTGAACACAGAACCGAACCCGTCTAAAATAGTAACTCCAGAGATCGCGGACATCAGGCTCTACACATTAATTTAGAGACAATAAACTTTCATACTGCTTATCTAGACACATAAAACCACTTCTAATATGTATATGCTACATGTGTTTCTGTAGAGATAACATGCCAGATAAAGAGACCTGGGTCTTAGCTCTTATAAGCCGGATTGCTATTTTTCTAAAACAAAACTGATATAGCAATTAGTCCTATGTCTTTAAAACACCTCTTTGTTTCTATCTCACTTGCTTTTTCCACTACTACAGTACTTAAATTTTTTTTTCTCTCTCCTGTTTTTTTTTTCAAGAACTAAATACGTTCTTCATGCTGTTTCCTATAAGCATGTAACAAAATCCAACCTCTTAAGGAATTTTCACCCTTTGCAAACATGTAACCACATCAGTTGGTTCCGCATCTTTTATACACTTATCCCCTGATTCACTCAATGCAATACATTGCGACCACTTATTGGCCAAAACACAATAGGGAGCCTGCTCCCAGCCTGGAATATCAACAGATATATTTACAACCTCTTTCTTCTTAAAGAGAGACATGTTTTACACAATTTCACACTATATTCTGGATTATTGGATGGAGGTTCAAAATTCCAGACTATTGGAATTTTGCTATAATTTGACTAATAAGGTCAGGAGGTCGCTATCAACACTCCCTTAATCAGAAAAACCTTTTGCCATGTGTTTTACACCATATTCTGGAATATCGGAATTTTGCTAAAATTAGATTTTTAAGGTCCCTGAGGTCGCTATCAACACTTCCTTATTTAGAAAAAAACCCTTTTGTCTATGTTTTACACCATATTCCGGGGTTATCGGATTTTGGGTAAAATCTGCTTTTTAAGGTCAGGAGGTCGCTAACAACACTCCCTTCATCAGAAAAAAACCTTTTGCCATGTGTTTTACCAAACCCAAAATTCGGGTTATCGGAAAATTTTTCTAAAATTTGATTTTTAAGGTCAGGAAGTCGCTATCAACACTCCCTTAATCAGAAAAAACCTTCTGCCCTGTGTTTTATACCATATTCCAAGGATTATCAGAATTTTGCACTAAAAATTTGATTTTTTAAGGTCAGGAGGTCGCTATCAACACTCCCTTAATCAGAAAAACCTTTTGCCATGTGTTTTACACCATATTCTGGATTATTGGAATTTTGCTAAAATTTGCTTATTAAGGTCAGGAGGTCGCTATCAACACTCCCTTAATCAGAAAAACCTTCTGCCGTATGTTTAATACTTCTGGTACCAAATGTTTTGCCAACTATTTATGTGGGTCCGATACGGCTTTAAAGAAGGCAACATCCAATGCTTTATTTACTTTATTATATGAAGAATTCAATTTATTATTATTATTATTATTATAAGAAGATAGTGTGATATTGTGTATACTTTTGCATAATATAGATTAAAAGACAAGGCACACATAATATTGGTTACAAAGGCAAAGCACGCAAAATATGGATTACAAATACTTACATCACACCTATATATGGGTCAAAGCTTCATCAGGAATCTTATAAGCATCATTTATCGACATCAGCTGGTAAACAGAGGCCAGCGAAGATAGAGAGATAATCCTGAGAACAACACCGTGCACGGGTGCCCACATATACAGGTCCAAGCTTCACCCGGAAACTTATCCAACATTCTATCTGTAAAAATCAGCTGGGAGAAGCGGCCACGAAGATAGAGAGATAAACCTGGGATCCCACAGTGGCGGCGAGGCGTCCCTCTATAGCCCACAGGTCCAGCTACTTCTTAAATTTGCAGCAAACTTTCTCACTTATATCTTTCTTGAAACAAATGCCTGCGTAGCCAAGTGTTATGCAAGCTGACAGACAGGGGCGTAACTACCGGGGTAGCAGGGGTAGCAGTTGCTCCGGGGTCAGTGCGCTTAGGGGGGCTCGTGCCCAGGGGCAACTGCAACCGCGTCCGCTACCCCGGTAATGCCGCTCCTGGGCCCGCCGGCAGTGAACTTTACAGTTCACTGCGGCGGGCAGGGAGCTGAGGGACCCGGTGCATATTGCCTCTGAATGCCCGGGTCCTCCAGCCCGAGCGTTCAGAGGCAGCGCTACAAGGAGGTAGCAGAGCGGAGCGACGATGCGCTCTGCTACTTCCCCTGCCGGCGCTCTGTGATCACATGGGCAAGCGCGGTGACGTCACATCACTGCGCCGCCCGTGCTGAGCGCAGATGCTGCAGGGAAAGTAGCAGAGCGGAGCGAGCGGCGCATGGGGGAGCGTGGATCGAGGTGAGTAAACTATTTATTATTTTACCTGCCCCTAAGCCTGCCGTATACCCCCTAAGCCTGCCTATACACCCCCTAAGCCTCCCTATACACCCCCTAAGCCTGCCTATACACCCCCTAAGCCTCCCTATACACCCCTAAGCCTGCCTATACACCCCCTAAGCCTGCCTATATACCCCGGTCTCCCTATACACTCCCTAAGCCTGCCTATAAACCCCCTAAGCCTCCCTATACACCCCCTAAGCCTGCCTATACACCCCTAAGCCTCCCTATACACGCCTAAGCCTGCCTATACACCCCTTAAGCATGCCTGTATACCCCTAAGCATCCCTATACACCCCCTAAGCCTGCCTATACACCCCCTAGCCTGCCTATACAGCCCTAGCCTCCCTATATAGCCCCTAAGCCTGCCTATACACCCCCTAAGCCTGCCTATACACCCCCTAAGCCTCCCTATACACCCCCTAAGCCTGCCTATACACCCCCTAAGCCTCCCTATACACCCCCTAAGCCTCCCTATACAGCCCCTAAGCCTGCCTATACACCCCCTAACCTGCATATACAGCCCCTAGTCTCCCTATACAGCCCCTAAGACTGCCTATACAGCCCCTAAGCCTGCCTATACACCCCCTAAGCCTCCCTATACACCCCCTAAGCCTGCCTATACACCCCCTAAGCCTGCCTATACACCCCTAAGCCTCCCTATACACCCCCTAAGCCTGCCTATACACCCCCTAAGCCTCCCTATACACCCCCTAAGCCTGCCTATACACCTCCTAAGCCTCCCTATACACCCCCTAAGCCTGCCTATACACCCCTTAAGCATCCCTATACACCCCCTAAGCCTGCCTATACACCCCTAAGCCTGCCTATACACCCCCTAAGCCTGCCTATACACCTTCGAAGCCTCCCTATACACCCCCTAAGCCTGCCTATACACCCCCTAAGCCTCCCTATACACCCCTTAAGCCTCCCTATACAGCCCCTAAGCCTGCCTATACACCCCCTAGCCTGCCTATACAGCCCCTAGCCTCCCTATACACCCCTTAAGCCTCCCTATACAGCCCCTAAGCCTGCCTATACACCCCTAAGCCTCCCTATACACCCCCTAAGCCTGCCTATACACCCCCTAAGCCTCCCTATACACCCCCTAAGCCTGCCTATACACCCCTTAAGCCTCCCTATACACCCCCTAAGCCTGCCTATACACCCCTAAGCCTGCCTATAGACCCCTAAGCCTCCCTATACACCCCCTAAGCCTGCCTATTCACCCCCTAGCCTGCCTATACACCCCCTAGCCTGCCTATACAGCCCCTAGCCTCCCTATACACCCCCTAAGCCTGCCTATACACCCCCTAAGCCTGCCTATACACCCCCTAAGCCTGCCTATACACCCCCTAAGCCTGCCTGTATACCCCTAAGCCTCCCTATACACCCCTAGCCTGCCTATACACCCCCTAAGCCTGCCTATATAGCCCGTAAGCCTGCCTATACAGCCCCTAAGCCTGCCTGTATACCCATAAGCCTGCCTGTATACCCCTAAGCCTTCCTATACAGCCCCTAGCCTGCCTATACAGTCCCTAGCCTGCCTATACAGCCCATAAGCCTGCCTATACAGCCCCTAAGCCTCCCTATATACCCTCTAAGCCTGCCTGTAGACCCTCTAAGCCTGCCTTTATACCCCCCAGCCTGCCTTTAGAGCCCCCAGCCTGCCTAGATAGCCCCCCAGCCTGCCTAGATATCTCCCCCAGCCTGCCTAGATAGCCCCCCCCAGCCTGCCTAGATAGCCTCCCCAGCCTGCCTAGATAGCCCCCTAAAGGCTGCCTGCCTGAATAGCCCTATAGCTACCGTGAAGCCTGTCTGCCTATTTAGCCCCTATAGCCCCCTAAAGCTTGCCTACCTATATAGCCCCTGAAGCCTGCCTGTCTACTTATATGGGGCCCCTTTAGCTACCTAAACCCTACCTATATGGCCACTATAGCCCACCTAACCCCTGTCTACCTGTATGGCTCCCTATAGCTACCTAAACCCGGCCTGCCTAAATGGATCCCATATAGCCAGGGGGGCAGGTGCTGGAAAAGTCAGGATTCTAAGATTTTTGTGTCTAAATCTGCAGGGACAAGTGGCCAGGAGACGTCATCATGATGGCGGACTGGTCCGGATGCAGAACAAAGGGGAAAGTCAACGACTGGTCAGAGAGACGTCACCTGTGAGTGACAAGATGTAACTACACTGTAATCACATATGTCTGCAGAGCCTGTGTACACTGGTGTCTACCAATATATGGTCACTGTATGGTGGTTATATACAGTCTGCAGACCCTGTGTACACCAGTATATACCAGTATATGGTCACTATATGGCGGTACTATTGGTCTTTGTGTACTGATCAGTAATAGTGTAGGGGTATTATTCAGTCACTATGTGATGGTAATTTTTTGGTCATGTTCTGGCGGTTTAGTCAAGCCCATATCTAGTAGGGTTATTGGTAATATTGGTTTTGGTATAGTGGATTTTGTCCTGGTACAAGGTCGTGGTCAGGGAGGCGGGGGGGGGGGGAAGGGTTAGGGGGCCCCATCCAAAAGTTTGCTTTGGGGCCCTGGCTTCTCTAGTTACGTCCCTGCTGACAGATCAGTACTTTTCCAGTATAAGGCCTCCCTCCTTTGAATGGCCAGTTCTTAAGAGGTTAACCTGGCACTGGAAAAAACCCATGACTTGATGCTGAACACCTGTTTTCCCATGATTACTCTCTACCCATGCTGGGTAGTATTATCTCAGTTACAGCGTTCCCAAAACACCGAGGCCCTGATAATAAGCCTCTGTGTCAATATGCACTGCTTCTCAGTACACATCTACAAGAGGTTAGGAAATTTACAGCTTAAGATCTATTATTCTTAAAGAGATACCGACAATATGGATTCCGGATGGTCAATAAATCTCTTAGCACTACACTTCCGCATTCCCACATCTCCAGCAAGCGTTGGGTACCTGGGGGAATATTGCATGAAGCAATGTCGGCACTCTGTACCAGCACAAAAGTATTTTATAATTAAGTTCTTGCAATCTGCAAGACACTATGGACCTATAAGCAAGTACATTCAATTTTTGCCAGTCATCGTCCGAAATATGCCTCCCAAGTTCCATTGCCAAACTCGTTTGATAAGTAGGTTTAACGTCTGACAAGGATAGGACAATCAGTCCATACACTCTGGAGACTAGATGACCATCAGGTGGGCTACGTGTGCATAGCGTCTCCAGAGGGGACAAAGGCCTGTGGAACTGTAACCGTTCTTTATTTGTAGCATAATAATGAGAGATCTGGATATAACTAAACCAAGTTAGTGGGAAGGGGGGAAGAGCGTCATTGATCTCTAAAGGGCCGTTCCTAGGCTAAATTGCTCTCAGGACGAGGTGAAGAAATTTCGCCCTCCCCCCTGTAAAATAATGCGCCACAATGCAACATAGTGCTTCACCAGATAACTGCCCTCTGTAGCCATGTAATACCCACCTGTAACCAGACCGTAGCCTCAGTAGCCACGATAGTTGCCTCTGCAGCCATGATAATTGCCCCTGTAGCCATGTAATACCCCCCTGTAACCAGATAGTAGCCCCAGCAGCCATGATAGTTGCCCCTGTAGCCATGATAGTTGTCCCTGTAGCCAGTTGCCCCCTGTAGCCAGTGTACCCCTTGCAGCCAGTGTCCCCCTGTAGCTGTAGCCAGTGTCCTCCTTGTAGCCAGTGTCCCCTGTAGCCAGTGTCCCCCTTGTAGCCAGTGTCCCCCTTGTAGCCAGTGTCCCCTGTAGCCAGTGTCCCCCATGTAACCAGTTGCCCCTGTAGCCAGTGTCCCCTGTAGCCAGTTGCCCCCTATAGCCAGTGTCCCCTGTAGCCAGTTGCCCCCTGTAGCCAGTGCCCCTCTTGTAGTCAGTGTCCCCCTTGTAGCCAGTGTCCCCTGTAGCCAGTTTGCCCCCTGCAGCCAGTGTCCCCCTTGTAGCCAGTGTCCCCTGTAGCCAGTGTCCCCCTTGTAGCCAGTGTCCCCTTTCGCCAGTGTCCACTGTATCCAGTTGCCCCCTTGTAGCCAGGGTCCCCTGTAGCCAGTGTCCCCTGTAGCCAGTGTCCCCTGTAGCCAGTAACCCCCTGTAGCCAGTGGCCCCCTTGTAGCCAGTGTCCACTGTAGCAAGTTGCCCCCTGTAGCCAGTGTCCCCCTTGTAGCCAGTGTGCCCCCTGTAGCTAAGGATTTTAAAATAATAAAAACGTACTAACCTATCCAGGATCCCCGCAGCGTGTCCAGGTCCCGGGAGCCGGTGTTCAGTGTAAGCGGCGTGACGTCATCACGTGTCCAGGTCCGGTGTCTCCTGGGATGGACGGGAGCCGAGACTGAGCGTTGCAGGGGGCGCGGTGAAAGCCGTGGGCCGCCTGCAACGCTGCTGTGTATGTATCGGCGCTCTAACTGAGCGCTGATACATACAGGGGAGGAGACAGGAAGGGAGCGATCCGTCCTGCCTTCTCTCTGTGCCGGCAGCTGCATTAAGTGTATGCAGCTGCCAGTGGTCAGAGGCTAACCGCGGGGCGGCGAGGCGGGCGGCGCCCCCCTCGGGTGAGGGGAGCCTCGGCTCCCTGGGCGATCGCCCGCCTCGCCCGCCCCTAGGAACAGCCCTGGATCTCTACCAAGGACTTCAGACCCTGTGTGGTAAGCACATCGGCAAACAACAATGGTCGCCTAAAGCCCCCTCCAGGAACTACGAGGTAGGTGTAATTCAGCCCCAGCGACGGGTTACCCGTTATCGGCGTCAAAGGCCCTCCCGGGAAAACAGACCTTTGACCGCACCATAAGTGCGCAGGCGTGGATCGTTTGCTGCACCACCGAGGGAAGCTTTCGTATGAGCCGCAGAGAATTGCACCCAATTGCACCCACAACTTCGTGGAGTAATGCTGATAAAAATCCACTAACCGGACTGCCACCGTAGCCAGGTAATAGGCTTTTATATCTGGCAAGGCCAGCCCACCGTCCTGCCTTCCTCATATGAGAATCGACCTCGCGATCCTGGATTTCCTACCCGACCATATGAAGTTCCGCAAAAGCTTATCAAGCGTCTGAAAGAACGACTTGGGCAGGAGACAAGGAATGGTCTGCAGGAGATATAGGATACGCGTTAATATGTTCATTTTGATGATGTTAACTCTCCCTAGCCAAGAGAAATCTTTAACATTCCATCGTGCCAGATCTGCTGTGATCGTGCTCATAAGAGGGGAGAAATTAAGCTCAATCACTTCCTGAGGATCAGAAGGGATGTAGATTCCCAAGTATTTAAAAGCGTGATCGGCCCACCCAAATGGGAACTATTTTTTCAACCTGTTTACTAAGCTCCCATCCAAATTTATGCCCAGTGCAGTGCATTTCACAAAATTAATTTTAAAACTGGACAGCGCGCCAAACCGATTCAGAGAGGACATCAAGTTAGGCAGGGAAATGAGGGGCTGGGTAATGTACAACAGGAGGTCATCTGCTTAGGCAGCACATTTATACTGTTCACTACCCACGAGCACACCTCGGATACCCGGATTGTTCCTTATGTCCCTTAAAAGATGTTCCATCACCACGACAAACAGTAGGGCGAGAGGGGACAACCCTGTCTGGTGCCAGTCCTATATTCTTCAGAACAGCTTGCAGAAAGGCCCAGTCCACCCTATCAAACGCCTTCTCGGCGTCTAGAGAAAGCAGTACCCCTGACATGCCCCCCTCCCTCATGTTCTGAATAAGCGACAGGGTTTTTAAAGTATTGTCACGCGCTTCCCGCGTAGGGACAAAACCCACCTGATCTAAACCGATAAGGTCCGGTAAGATGGTGTTGAACCTAAGGGCTAAGAGTTTGGCAAACTATTTCGCATCGATGTTCAGTAGCAAAATTGTTCTGTAACTAGTACAGGAAAGGGGGTCTTTCCCTTCCTTAGGAATGACAGTAATGTATGGTAAGAGTAATTGTGGTGGCGGATTCTCATAAAAGGAGGAGGAATTAAAGGTATCCAACATGGGACCCACTAACTCAACGCAAAGCATTTTATAGAATTTTGCTGTGTAGCCGTCAGGCCCTGAGCTCTTACCAGCCGGGAGAGCTGCAATTGCCAACTTAAATTCTTCTATAGAAAAAGGGGCTTCTAACAAGGCCAATCTGTCCGGGTCCAATGTGGGGAGCACTGTGTTTTTAAGATATTCTTCCAATTTATGCGGGCGAGATGAAAAGGATGGTTTAGGCAGGTTATACAAACCCTGATAATATGTGCGAAATGCCTCCAAAATCTCAGAAGTGAGATGTACTGTTTTCCCTCTTTTGTCTTTGATCGAGGACACGAACAGAGATGCCCTCCTGTCCCTCAGTGCTCTAGCTAGCATCCTACTGGGTTTGTTGCTCCATTCATAAAAAGAATGTGCACAAAGTTGCTTTTATCGTTTGTTTTTCTGCTCAAGCACCCTACGGACCTCATGTTTGACTTGTGTCAGCTCCCTATAGAAGGATTCGCCCCCCAATCGTTTGTGCTTCATCTCCAGGGAGTGCATGCGAACCAATAGTGCGTTTAGATGAGCCGCCGCTTCCCTTTTTCAACGAGACCCATGCTTTATCAGCACACCTCGTAGCACACACTTTAAAGATTCTCATTTAATGTGAGGGAGGGTGGCATCAGTCGCATGATCTTCCATAAAGTGCTGAGCAGATTGCTATAGCTCGGCAAGGCACAGAGAGTCAATGAGTAGCATCTCGTTCAATCTCCAGGACTTCCTAGAGGCGTTGGGCACATACAACAGACAGCGTATAGAGGCGTGGTCCGAGTGCAAAATATCATCAATGCACGTTTTCTTAGCGCAAGGGAGCAAGGAATGCTGGAGGAAAATATAGTCCAGCCGTGTATAGTCTTTGTGAGGGGGGGGGAATAATAAGTATAATCTCTGGTCTCCGGGTGCATGATACGCCACACATCTCTTAGTTGCATGTTGTGCAGCATTTTTTAAATTTTGTTAAGCTTATTCAAAGGGACTATGGAGTGACCAAATGAGGTGTCTATCGCAACGTTAAAATTGCCGCAAAGAATGATCTCGCCCTGCGAAAATAGTATTAGGTCATCCAACACCCGATTAAAAAAAGAAAGCTGACCCTGATTTGGCGCATATATGTTCGCGATTGTATAGGGGTTCCCTGTATGCTACATTTAACAAAGATGTACCTCGCTTCGGGGTCTTGTTTGGTATCAATAATTTGGTGAGGGAGGGACTTATGGACAAGAACCGCTACCCCTTTCGTTTTAGAGTCAACACTACTGCAATGGCACCAGGCATTTGTTCTTTAGAACAGGAAGATGGGCATTGCTAAAATGGGTCTCCTGTAGACATAAAATGTGTGAGCGAGCTTTGTGCATCCCATACAAAATCTGAGATCGCTTTTCAGGAATATTAAACCTCTGCACATTGAAGGAGGTGATCTTAATCGATGTCATGGCACTCCAAAGGACAAGCACCTAGACGACCGAAAAAGAGACCCCGTAGCTCTCCAAAACACTCCTGGTAGGCAAAAAAACAGACAAAAAAACCATAAAAAACATGAGGAGAGCTAAACTTAGCTCCCCCAACCAGCTCCAATGGCAATGACTCTAAATTTTGCAGCAACAAGGCCAAACCTATGTGGGGGCTATAGCTGTTCATGTGCATAGGCAAATGACTATACTTCAGGGAGAACATGCTATTGGGAGCAGGTATCAAACCAAGGACCACACTTGGGCATAGTTAGGTTCCACAACCATGTTGACCATGGTAGTGCTAAAGGATGGGGATGACCAATCAGAGAAAACTAAGGGTGCACTCCTCTTGCATGGGAAAGTGGGAAGGGAAGAGAAAGGAGAAAAAAAAAAAAAAGGAGAAGGGGGGTGGAAAAAGGGGATGAGGAGGGACAGGAAAAGTGGGAACAGAAGAGAGAAACCCTTAAAGACAGGGGGGGCAACAGTGTTCAAACCTTCCCTAGGGTGGCACATAACAGGTAAATAAAGAAAATGTGTGCAAAGACACGCTCACAGTCAGTAGCCAGGCTAGCTTAGTCGAGCCAAGTCCCTCAGATCTACCCGGCTGGTAACTCTCCTGGGGGGCCGATGCTCTCTCTGGGGCAATGGCGATCTCTGCGAGCTTTGTCTCTTAAGTGAACCATGAGATCCATTGCCATAACCTGTAGGGGGAGAAGCAAACATGGACAACCAGTCCGGCAGTGGGACCGAGGAAAGCTCCAAAGCCCCCAGAAATAATGGCAAGTCCGCCGGGGATCGGATCGAGATCATCTCCTCTCCTCTTCGGACCTGCAAAGCGAAGGGGAAGCCCCATCGGTAGGGAATGCCGTGAGATTGCAGGACGGCCAGCAACGGTTTCAGCGCGGAGCGCAGGCCGAGTGTGCGTCTGGATAAGTCCGGGAACAGGGCAACTCTGGCACCTTCAAAGGAAATGGCTGAGGAGCGCCTCGCTTTCTGTATAATTGCTTCTTTGAGCGAGAAGTGATGAATGCGGCAGATGACATCCCCTGGTTTAGCTTCATCCAGGCTGGGTGGACGTAAAGCCCGGTGTGCCCTATCAATTTCAATAGGTTCTGAGGCATCCTTGCCTAGTAGCTCGTTGAATAGTTTAGCAAGGGTTGGTGGCAGGTCTTGCGTTCGGATGGACTCTGGGAGGCCACGGATTCGAATGTTGTTCCTCCTATTTCTATTTTCAAGATCATCCATATGTTCAATCAAGTTTTGATGGAGGCTTTTCTGGGTGTCTATGGAGGCTTGCATAGCGGCCATTTTTTGGTGCACCCTCTCTTGCTGATCCTCCAGGATTCTGACTTTATGCTGCAGCACAGATACGTCCGCTTTAACAGGTTGAAGCTCAATGCGCCAGGCTGTCTTGAGGTCTTGGGCTAACGCTAAGAGATCACTTTTAGCTGCTAGTAGTGCAAGAAGTGCCTGCAGCTCCGGGTGACCCTGCAGGTTTAACATGGCTTCTGATGCTGGAATATTAGTAATTGGATAAGATTGCAGCTGGGGTGAAGAACTGCGCGCAGTATCAACGGGCACGGGCGTCTGGTGAGGGCTCCGGGCTGGGGTCCATCTGGCATGGCCACCCACTAGTAGGGGAATGCACTCCAACCAGCTGCCTGGGAGAGTCCATGGGGCTCTGGGAGCGGAATAAAGGGGGGCTCACCCCACTGCCTGCTATAACATAGGGCTCTCCTGGTGTCGCTGACAATGGGTGTGCCACACCCAGCTACTGTGGGACGAGGAAGCGGGGACCCAGTAAGGCTGACAGTCACTGTGGCCCCTGCAGCACATGCAGCCTCCTCCCCTATCCCCCGAGCCCAGGTACCCGCCAATCTGGGACTCAGCGTCTCCGTCCCGCTGTCCTGCAACATGCTGGGCCTTTGGAGGCACGAAAGGGGTACCTCCGCTTCTTGTTGCTCCTCCGCGTAGTCCCTGGTGTTCACCACCGCTGCTGCCGATCGCCGTCTTCTCTCTCCGGTCTCGCCACCTGCTTCTGCACGCGAGGAGCTATGTGCGGCCAGGGCTCCGATTGCCGCGCTCTCCTCACTGCACGCCTTCCCGAGCTGCTGGGCGGAAGTCGGCGCCTCTCCTCGTGCTCCAAAGATGGCGCCCGGTCCAGCGAGGGGCCTCTGGAGCCTGATTGTAGCTCCGCCAGTGGAGCAAAGAAGTTGGAGATCAGGATCTCATCTTCAGCAAGGTCAGGAGGAGCCTTGCTCTTTCTCTTGCCACGTTTTTGGCCCCATTTCTTCAGGTTTTAACCCCAAATCAGCTGGATGCCCTGGAGGAGCTCTCCTAAGCGCGTCTCACCCGCAGCATGGCAGACCACGCCCCCGTGGACGTCATTCTTATGAGGGATCTATGGCTGGCACTGGTATGTATCATCTGAGAATCAGTCAACATGTTTGCCATTCAAATTGAGTGATGTGACATATAAATACTACCGTTCAAAAGTTTTATAATACCTCAATTGTGCCATTTATTTTTTAAATTAACACGGTTCTACTCACAAGTTCAAAAGTAAAAAAGACAACATTAATATGAATTTTTAGCCTCAAAAGCAACAGTAGTCTGAATATCTAATTTTAACCAAAGAGTTTTTGTCAGGAAAGACATAAACAATAACTTCTCTGCAGCACAGAAAGTTAATTTTTATTTGAAATTGGATGTAAACTATTCCTATAGATGTCTCAACTTTCAGAGATAACATTTGAACACAATCAAAAAACGAAAAGGTCAGCTCACCCCACACGTTATCCAGCTTCTGTGGTGGAATCTGCACGCATTCACCCAAGGTCCAGGGTGTAATACCAATAGTCCTCCAAAGCTTGTTAATGCAGCGATACCCACCAGAGAGGATACAATAAAACTTGATACTTTATTCAAAGCATAATAAAAATGACAAGCGTTCCCAAGTGCAAAAAATAGCCTCAGACTATAAAGGTCGGCTTACGCGTTTCGGGTGAAGCAACACCATTAATCATAGCATGCAGACATGGTATACCAAACACTCTTATATATCCCACACTATAAAATCATTGGTGAATTACCTGAATGTCATCCTCGACAGCTGTGGACACTCCAGTTCGGGAAATCAATTGAATATGTGGCATCCGGTCGGAGTTACTATCCGGAAATGCGCATAAACACTGTGATGTCTAAAGCTGGTAAGGGCAGGCATAGAGCCGCCCGTAGCTTGCGAGCGGCTTCCGGCTAACGTTTACTTCCGGACATGCGCAAAAGCGCCATGACGTCTGGAGCCGGCACCCAAAGAACTGCCCGCAGTCCATGACCAATGATCAGACATGCGCAGAAGGACATATTTGCTATAAAGCTGGCAGTACTAGGCGGACCTAGCTGAAGAACAAAAAGATATATCACATTGCTGAAATAAATCTCTCAACTAGAGTGCATTATCCTGTGTTTAGGGTGACTAACAGGCATACAAGAGTTGTCCCTGGATAAGAAACAGAACTGGGAAACCATCATTACTTAACCCATGTATATTATGGAAAACATAAATCAAACCATGGCACAAGAAAGAAGCCACGTAAAGAATGCCGCAAAATAAATATTAAAGCATAATAGGGTAAAATATAGCAAGTAATAAAGGAGAGAAAAAAAAAAAAAAAAGAGAAAAATAAACTTTATAATTTGTGTATTGAAATAAAAAATAACACTAAAGACCATATGAACTTCAATAATGAAACATTAATTCTCTCCGTGAATTCAAACCGTGAGGCACTGACGTGTTCAAAGAAAAAATCCAAAAGGCTTCCCTATCATGTAGGACTCGCTTAATATCTCCACCCCGGGTTGGTTGGAAAACCTTCTCAATTCCAGTTATGCACAGGCCACTAGGATCGGAATTGTGCACCTCTCTAAAGTGGTTAGATAAGTTAGATCTATTCCTGATAGATGCATTAGATATATCATTGAGATGCTCCAGGAAGCACACCTTGATTTTTCTAGAGGTGCTGCCTACGTATTGTAGGTTACAAACGGTGCATTGTGCTAGATATACTACATGATTAGAATTGCAATTGATAAAACTCTTTATGTTGTAGATCTTGTTGTTTTGATTATCAGTAAATGTTTTTGTAGTATATACATACTTACAAGTGCGGCAAGGATGTCCCCCGCATCTGAAGAAACCCTTATGCGCTAACCAAGTGCGTTGCGGTTTGTAAGTTGATATTAAATTTGGGGAAATTACATTGCCCAATGTGCATGCTTTTCTCGGAACTATCCGGCAACCATCAGACAGTATCCCTTCTAGTGTGGGGTCTTCCATTAATATAGGTAGATATTTTAGAAAAAAAAATTTTATTTGAGGAAATTGAGGAGTATAATCCAACACTAGAGCGGGTTTCTGATTCCCAGTGGATCTATTTCTCTGCCTATTTTGATAAACCAACTGGTTTCTGTCTTTGGAGCCTACAATATTTTGTGCACATTTTAACATCCAATTTAGATATCTTGGATTTGTCTGGACTCTATCTGATAGTCTCCATCATTGCTGCAATTCCTTTTAGACCTGATCATTTCCCCAATGGGTATGGCCTTATGTACATGTTTCGGGTGGAAACTTCTAGAGTGCAGAATCGTATTCCCAGCAGTACTCTTACGGTGGGTCCTAGTCTCAACACAACATCCTGTTGTCCCTACAAGGGTCAGATCCAGAAAATGTATTTCAACTGGATCCACAGCATGGGTAAAATTCAGATTAAAGACGTTGTTATTCAAGAAGAAAATGAACTGTGGTATGGCAGATACATCGCCCCTCCATATAAACAGGAGGTCATCGATGTATCTGCCATACCAAAAAATAAAATCAACAAAGGGATTCTCAGGGGTATAGATATATAAATGCTCCCACCATGCCATGACCAAGTTGGCCAGGGATGGCGAGAATTTAGCCCCCATAGAGACTCCCCTTACTTGAAGATAGATTACCTGATTGAATGAAAAAAAATTGTGATTCATCAAGAGCTCCGCTACCATAGCAACAAATTCAGAGTATTCAGATGTATAATCAGTATAGCGTGAAAAGTGAAACCTGAGGGCCGACAATGCCACCTGATGGGGTATACTAGGATATAACGCTTCAACGTCACATGTAAGCCAGGCCATATCTTGATCCCAGTTGATATGTCCTAACTCTTCAAGACCTCCTTCGTATCCATGAGATGGCCTGGGCATCTGGTGACCAACGGTTTTAAGAGACTGTCAAGCCACTGGCACAGCCTCTCTAAAAGAGAGCCTATGCCTGAGACTATCGGTCTCATGGGTGGATGGACACAATCTTTGTATATTTTTGGGAAACCATACATGATGGGCATCATAGGATGCTCCACCAATATATAGTTCACCTGTTTTTGATTGAACACACCGATGCCGAGGCCCTCATTGAGAAGAAGTGATAATTGAGTCTTAAATTCAACCGTGGGATCCCGTTTTAATTTACGGTATGTCATAGAATCCGACAACGTATCTTGCATTCATGTGATGTATGTTTGTTTATCCATAAGGACGACAGTGCCGCCCTTATCCGCCATCTTTATGACTAGTTCAGGGTTGGTCCTTAACTCCTCTAATGCCTTACTCTCTTCTCTAGTGAGATTACTGTATTTAGGACTGCGAGACATACTCTCAGAAAGATTCCTAAGATCCCTTTCTACAAGTGTTTGAAACCTATCCATGGCTGGAGTGCGGGAACAAACCGGATAAAAATCAGGATTAGAACAGGGAAATATAGCAGCTCCTTCACTATGAAAAATCTGTTGTGATGACAAATCCTGTAAATCATGTAAAACAGTAATTGCCATTTGTTCATTAAACGTTAAGTCCTTATACTCGTTTATTACAGAATTAATATCCGTAGATATATTATAATCAACGGATTCCAGTGATTCATCAGAAGCATTGGAAAAATGGCGCCTGAGAGTCAATAATCGGACAAACTTATTAATGTCCTTGATAGTAGAAAATGCTTCAAAGTTGGATCGTAGACAAAAATTCAAACCTAAGGACAGCATTTTTTCATGTTGTTGGGTCAACTGTACAGAAGATAGATTTAATACATCAAGTCCCTTCTTGGTCTTGGATACTAATTGACTAGATTCTGCCGGGTCTTTCTCTTGATATTTGTTTCGGTGTTTCCTACCTCTCCTGCGACCCCGTTTTTTGTATTCCTTTTATTACTTTTATTCTTTTTTTGGCGTTGGAAAAGAGGAGTAGGATCCAAATTAGATGCATTAGCGGAGGAGTCATCGGCAGAGTCTGGATTTGTATCCGTGTTTGAGCCTGAATTGGTAGACCCAAAACTTACTCTCCTTTGATAGGAACCATCTTTAAATTGTCTTGACCTACGCTTCAGAATGGATCTCGGTGTATAAATACCAGACTTTCTGCTGCTCCAGTCATATACAGCCTTGTTCTCATAATCCAAGAGATCCTTTTGAAATTTGGATTTTTTCGTCTCAATAATTGAATCTTCCTGTTTGGCAGAGCTCGCCTCTACCTGTGATAATATGGTTTCAAACTGTGTAGAGTCCATTGTAGATTGCATATCGGACTTGATACTTTCCATGTCCTTTGTTATCTGTTGCATTTTAATGTCCTCATACTTGATAATCAGAGCCATAAGCTTGAGCGAGCAAGCACTGAGTATACTATTCCATAACTCAGTAAATTCATCTGAGAAGACTGTAGTAGGAGTCTTCCTGATCCGTAATCCTCGTGGGATCATTTCACGTTGGATACAGTTTTCCAGAGTAGTGGAGTCCCACCATACCCGGATTTCTTGTGCTCTTAGTTTCTCCAGTTCTTCAACTTTTAGCGAAAATTCTGGTAGTTGAGGCAAGGTGCTTTTAACATTTTGGAAGACCAACTGGGCTTTTTGTTGCCTACTTAGTGGTTCAGTCATACTGATGCACCAAAGCTATAGCACTATGGGAACCGCTTAAAATAATCTAGCTGGTAGGGAGAGCACGACCACAACCTCCAATGTGCAAATACAATCAAAAAACGAAAAGGTCAGCTCACCCCACACGTTATCCAGCTTCTGTGGTGGAATCTGCACGCATTCACCCAAGGTCCAGGGTGTAATACCAATAGTCCTCCAAAGCTTGTTAATGCAGCGATACCCACCAGAGAGGATACAATAAAACTTGATACTTTATTCAAAGCATAATAAAAATGACAAGCGTTCCCAAGTGCAAAAAATAGCCTCAGACTATAAAGGTCGGCTTACGCGTTTCGGGTGAAGCAACACCCTTAATCATAGCATGCAGACATGGTATACCAAACACTCTTATATATCCCATACTATAAAATCATTGGTAAATTACCTGAATGTCATCCTCGACAGCTGTGGACACTCAAGTTCGGGAAATCAATTGAATATGTGGCATCCGGTCAGAGTTACTATCCGGAAATGCGCATAAATACTGTGATGTCTAAAGCTGTTAAGGGCAGGCATAGAGCCGCCCGTAGCTTGCGAGCGGCTTCCGGCTAACGTTTACTTCCGGACATGCGCAAAAGCGCCATGACGTCCGGAGCCGACACCCAAAGAACTGCCCGCAGTCCGTGACCAATGATCAGACATGCGCAGAAGGACATATTTGCTATAAAGCTGGCAGTACTAGGCGGACCTAGCTGAAGAACAAAAAGGTATATCACAGTGCTGAAAAAAATCTCTCAACTAGAGTGCATTATCCTGTGTCGAGGGTGACTAACAGGCATACAAGAGTTGTCCCTGGATAAGAAACAGAACTGGGAAACCTTCATTACTTAACCCATGTATATTATGGAAAACATAAATCAAACTATGGCACAAGAAAGAAGCCACGTAAAGAATGCCGCAAAATAAATATTAAAGCATAATAGGGTAAAATATAGCAAGTAATAAAGGAGAGAAAAAAAAAAGAGAAAAATAAACTTTATAATTTGTGTATTGAAATAAAAAATAACACTAAAGATCATATGAACTTCAATAGTGAAACATTAATTCTCTCCGTAAATTCAAACCGTGAGGCACTGACGTGTTCAAAGAAAAAATCCAAAAGGCTTCCCTATCATGTAGGACTCACTTAATATCTCCACCCCGGGTTGGTTGGAAAACCTTCTCAATTCCAGTTATGCACAGGCCACTAGGATCGGAATTGTGCGCCTCTCTAAAGTGGTTAGATAAGTTAGATCTATTCCTGATAGATGCATTAGATATATCATTGAGATGCTCCAGGAAGCACACCTTGATTTTTCTAGAGGTGCTGCCTACGTATTGTAGGTTACAAATGGTGCATTGTGCTAGATATACTACATGATTAGAATTGCAATTGATAAAACTCTTTATGTTGTAGATCTTGTTGGATCTTGTTGTTTTGATTATCAGTAAATGTTTTTGTAGTATATACATACTTACAAGTGCAGCAAGGATGTCCCCCGCATCTGAAGAAACCCTTATGCGCTAACCAAGTGCGTTGCGGTTTGTAAGTTGATATTAAATTTGGGGAAATTACATTGCCCAATGTGCATGCTTTTCTCGGAACTATCCGGCAACCATCAGACAGTATCCCTTCTAGTGTGGGGTCTTCCATTAATATAGGTAGATATTTTAGAAATTTTTTTTTGATTTGAGGAAATTGAGGAGTATGATCCAACACTAGAGCGGGTTTCTGATTCCCAGTGGATCTATTTCTCTGCCTATTTTGATAAACCAACTGGTTTCTGTCTTTGGAGCCTACAATATTTTGTGCACGTTTTAACATCCAATTTGGATATCCACGTTGGGACAATCTATCTTGGATTTGTCTGGACTCTATCTGATAGTCTCCATCATTGCTGCAATTCCTTTTAGACCTGATCATTTCCCCAATAGGTATGGCCTTATGTACATGTTTCGGGTGGAAACTTCTAGAGTGCAGAATCGTATTCCCAACAGTACTCTTACGGTGGGTCCTAGTCTCAACACAACATCCTGGTGTCCCTACAAGGGTCAGATCCAGAAAATGTATTTCAACTGGATCCACAGCATGGGTAAAATGCAGATTAAAGACGTTGTTATTCAAGAAGAAAATGAACTGCGGTTATGGCAGATACATCGCCCCTCCATATAAACAGGAGGTCATCGATGTATCTGCCATACCAAAAAATAAAATCAACAAAGGGATTCTCAGGGGTATATATAAATGCTCCCACCATGCCATGACCAAGTTGGCCAGGGATGGCGAGAATTTAGCCCCCATAGAGACTCCCCTTACTTGAAGATAGATTACCTGATTGAATGAAAAAAAATTGTGATTCATCAAGAACTCCGCCACCATAACAACAAATTCAGAGTATTCAGATGTATAATCAGTATAGCGTGAAAAGTGAAACCTGAGGGCCGACAATGCCACCTGATGGGGTATACTAGGATATAACGCTTCAACGTCACATGTAAGCCAGGCCATATCTTGATCCCAGTTGATATGTCCTAAGCTCTTCAAGACCTCCTTCGTATCCATGAGATGGCCTGGGCATCTGGTGACCAACGGTTTTAAGAGACTGTCAAGCCACTGGCACAGCCTCTCTAAAAGAGAGCCTATGCCTGAGACTATCGGTCTCATGGGTGGATGGACACAATCTTTGTGTATTTTTGGGAGACCATACATGATGGGCATCATAGGATGCTCCACCAATAAATAGTTCACCTGTTTTTGATTGAACACACCGATGCCGAGGCCCTCATTGAGAAGAAGTGATAATTGATTCTTAAATTCAACCATGGGATCCCGTTGTAATTTACGGTATGTCATAGAATCCGACAACGTATCTTGCATACATGTGATGTATGTTTGTTTATCCATAAGGACGACAGTGCCGCCCTTATCCACCATCTTTATGACTAGTTCAGGGTTGGTCCTTAACTCCTCTAATGCCTTACTCTCTTCTCTAGTGAGATTACTGTATTTAGGACTGCGGGAGCCCTACATGATAGGGAATCCTTTTGGATTTTTTTCTTTGAACACGTCAGTGCCTCACGGTGGTTTGAATTTCCGGAGAGATTTAATGTTTCATTATTGAAGTTCATATGATCTTTAGTGTTATTTTTATTTCAATACACAAATTATAAAGTTTATTCTTCTCTTTTTTTTTTTTTTTACTCTCCTTTATTACTTGCTATATTTTACCCTATTATGTTTTAAAATTTATTTTGAAGCATTGTTTAAGTGGCTTCTTTCTTGTGCCATGGTTTGATTTATGTTTTCCATAATATACATGGGTTAAGTAATGATGGTTTCCCAGTTCTGTTTCTTATCCAGGGACAACTCTTGTATCCCTGTTAGTCACCCTCAACACAGGATAATGCACTCTAGTTGAGAGATTTTTTTCAGCACTGTGATATATCTTTTTGTTCTTCAGCTAGGTCCGCCTAGTACTGCCAGCTTTATAGCAAATATGTCCTTCTGCGCATGTCTGATCATTGGTCACGGACTGCGGGCAGTTCTTTGGGTGCCGGCTCCGGACGTCATGGCGCTTTTGCGCATGTCCGGAAGTAAACGTTAGCCGGAAGCCGCTCGCAAGCTACGGGCGGCTCTATGCCTGCCCTTACCAGCTTTAGACATCACAGTGTTTATGCGCATGTCCGGATAGTAACTCCGACCGGATGCCACATATTCAATTGATTTCCCGAACTGGAGTGTCCACAGCTGTCGAGGATGACATTCAGGTAATTCACCAATGATTTTATAGTGTGGGATATATAAGAGTGTTTGGTATACCATGTCTGCATGCTATGATTAAGGGTGTTGCTTCACCCGAAACACGTAAGCCGACCTTTATAGTCTGAGACTATTTTTTGCACTTGGGTACGCTTGTCATTTTTATTATGCTTTGAATAAAGTATCAAGTTTTATTGCATCCTTTCTGGTGGGTATCGCTGCATTAACAAGCTTTGGAGGACTATTACTTTTGAACCCCTTGATTCTATATAACCAGTGTTGAAACATACTGTATTACAACACACAAGGACAAAATATGGACAGTTTTGTTCTTCAGGACAGAGCACATTGCTATCATAATGGCAAGAAAAAGGCAATAAACAAAAGAAGTCAGGCAGACAATCTCAACCCTTGGAAGTACAATTATGTCCTACAGAGACATTGCAAAGAAAGCCAAGGGGCAGTTAGTACAGTTTCCTCTAACATCAAAAGGCATTTGGAAAGTGGAGAAAACTCTGAAAGCAATAGGTTTGTCAGACCAAAGGCCACTACAAAACCAGATGACAAGCTTTTGAGAACACAGCCCAATGCAGCAAAAAGTAAACAAGTTTTAATTTCAACTATGAAGAGAAAACTTCTATCTGCAGGTTTAACGGAGTATTAGTAAGAAAGCCACCGCTAATATTGAAAAGTTTGAAAAAAAAATGCCTGGGCCAAGCAACATCTCCATTAGACTACTGAAGACCACTGGGTGGAAGAAGGTTTTGTGGACTAATTAAAAAGCATCAAAAAATGACTTATTGTTTAACTCATGTTTTTATGTTAAATGTATTTAAGATTTTTTTTTATTTTTTTTTATTTTCCATATCCCTTTTAATATTTTTAAAAAAATCTCAAGTCCTGCAGTTTTCACTTTGGCCACTAGGCCTAATAATTGTCAGACACTTCCTGGTCTGTAGAGAAATATTTTCCACAGTCTGCTCATTATCAGTAAATGCAGGATTACACTGAAGGTGACACCAATGTGTATAGATAGCACAGAATCCACCATTCACAATAGGAGATAGTCACAGCTCACCCTCTCCTCCATCCTGCACACTGACTTCTTCCCAGGTCACACAGTGTGCCTAGAAAACTCTCCTATAGAAGTTAGTATTGATCGAACCGTTCTAGTAGAACTTCTCGAATTTTTAGAACTCGAATCAAACATTTTACTGTTTGTTCGAGTAAAGTTCTAGTTCAACATGCCATTTTCAGTTTAGTTTTCAGCCACTTTCTGCACTTTTGGCGGCCATCCAATCACCTTTCTGCACTTATGGCGGCCATCCAATCAGTGCAGAGCACAGAGAAGTGTCAAAAACATCAACACTGAGGTGTAGGGCTCACACTGGCTGCTAAAATCACATGACCATGTTATTTTTATTCACCATATTATTATATATTTCACTGTATTGCCATGTGAACGCCATTTTCAGCTCACTCTTTATGCTGAACAGACTGCTCTTAGTTAGACATCATTTTCCTCTCCTTAGACATCAATAGTTAGGGAGTTTGGTATTGCTGGCTGCATCTTTCCCACACCCAGAAGCTGTTATTTGGTGACATTTGCATGCTCACATAACGCCTAACGCTCATATACATGGATATATATTATACAGAGTGCTTGGAATTGCTAAATCATACTCGGCAGGGGTGTCACTAGGCTGTTTTATTTTGGGCTCGGGCCCCAGATAAAACCCCATGTGCCCCAAACCTTCCAGGTTCCAGGCCGCTGTCGTGGGCCTGGAGCACCAACTGGCCCTTCAGCTGCATGTGTGTCCGCTGGACGCACATACAGCTGCGGGCTTCTGCGGAGCAGAGAGCGAGAGCTGTCTGCCCTGCAGACAGTGTCGGACTGGCCTCGGGTCCGACACTGCGGGGCCGCCGGGTCCTCATAGCGCTGAGGGTGCTGCTCAGCTGGCAGCGGCGCGATGTAATTACCTCATCACGCTGCTGCCTGTCCTCGGGCGCACAGCCGTCATAGGCTGTGCGCCCGAGGAGCTGCCGGAGGAGCGCAGGACTGAAGAGGACAGAGCGCGCTCGCCGGGGGAGTTAAGGTGAGTATTAATGTTGTTATTTTTAATAGCGTTTACCTGCCTCAGTGCCCCTATATACCTGCCTGAGCCCCTATATACTGCCTGTGCCCCTATATACCGTCCTGAGCCACTATATTTTTGCCTAAGCCTCGATATACCTGCCTGAGCCCCTGTTTACCTGCCTGAGCCCCTATATACTGCCTGTGCCCCTATATACCTGCCTGAGCCCCTATATACCTGCCTGAGCCCCTATATACTGCCTGTGTGCCCCTATATACCTGCCTGTGCCCCTATATACCTGCCTGAGCCCCTATATACTGCCTGTGCCCCTATATACCTGCCTGTGCCCCTATATACCTGCTTGAGAGTGACCCTATATCTATGTACCTGCTTGAGAGTTCCCTATATCTATATATACTGCCAGAGAGTAACCCTATATCTATATACCTGCCTGAGTGACCCTATATCTATATACCTGCCTGAGAGTGACCCTATATCTATATACCTGCCTGATAGTGACTCAATATCCATATAACAGCCTAGGTGACCCAATATCTATAAACCTGAATGACAGTGACACTATATATATATGTACCTGCCTGACATTGACTCTATATCTACATACCTGCCTAAGTGACCCTATATTTATATACCTGCCTAATTGACGTGACCTATACACCTACCTAACTGAGTGACGTATATACCTATAAGTAAGGAGTTGCTGGAAATGTGAGGATTCTAAGATATTTGTGTCCAAATCTGCAGGGACGAGTATTGGCCGGGAGATATCAGCATGAAGGTGTGAACCGGATGGAGAAGAAAAGGGCAAGTGAACGACAAAAAGGGCAAGTGAACGACTCCGATCAGAAAAGGCATCTCCTGTGAGTCACTAAATGTATCTGCAGTGTAATCACTTATATTTATGCAGAGCATCTACATGCAACTAGTATCTACCACTATATGGTCACTGTATGGCGGTAATATATGTTTTCAGAGCCTGTGTACAGCTGATAGTCACATGTGGGGGTTGTGTTTGGTCAGGGTCTGGCAGAATTATTTGAGCCTTAAGTAGTAATAGTTTTGGGTCTTGGTTTTGTAGGAGTGTTTTTAGTAACAATCATTCGTCTGGTAGATTTGCTCCATGTGTAGGTGTATGTTTTGGTGACTGTTTAGGGATATTGCACTGTCATATGTAGGTTAGCGGTTTTGAAAAAGCAAATTTGTCAGCTCTGATTTTCATTGTGCAGTGACTGCTGAGGGGATGGACAGAAGCTATGTGGAATATGCAGAAAATTAGTGACAGGAACAGAAGTTTTTTCTCTGTAAAAACACATCCACAGTTCACAATGATGCGCGAAAAATGCCATGTGAACCCTGCCCTACTGAGCAAAACACAAAGGGCCCGGGCCCCGGATGTTTTAGGACCTTAGCAACGCCCCTGATACTCGGTGCTCAAAAGTTCAGTTTTTGCAGCTTTGGGGGTTCAGTAATTGTATAACACAACGTCTCCAAATCTCCTATGTGTCAAAGGGGCTTTTGGGCCCCTCAGGATGCAGTGCACCATAGCAGCTGCTTTCAATGTGGTGCAGCTTCATCGTCTTTGAATTACTGGAGCATTTTGGATTTGAAGTCCAATTGTAGGAGTTGTAGCGCCTCACTCACAACATCCGGATATTCCCTCCAGCAATGGTCCTGTACACATCCCCACCAAGGCTTTGGTTGGTTAAAATGATGTGGTACTGCTTTCTGAGTGGTCATATGGCGTACCAGCTCAAAAATGTCCTCCATAGCTGAAAAATGTTTCAAGCAGCAACACAGTCTCTTTACACACCAGCGATCACCGTCTCTGTACTGGTTGTGTCTCTCTCCCTCTAGGGACAGTGTCTCACACCACATAATGCAGTATGTTTCTTGGTGTCTCTCTTATAAGCAGCCCCAACATTCAGACCTCCGGCCCTTTAACTTCTGCTGCAGCAATACTTCATGCACCAATTCCTGTGCCAAACTTGCACTACTTCTGCCCAGTTCATGCCAATAATGCCCAGATCCTCCACCATATGTAGCGCCTCACTCACGCTTTGACAGCATCTCGGATTGTCCTGGCGGTTTCTTGGCTCAGGGATCGCCGCTTTGGTAAGTGGAGTGACAGAGGGATTCCCTCCTTATCTGGCCCCAGCCAGCTTTATTCAGGCACAGGAACATAAACAGGTTCAAACAAAAATCCTAGGCTGTCAAGCCACTGACTTAAACTTGTAGAAATCCTCTCTACCAGTGGTCTGAACCTACCATTCAGCCACATAAGCACACCTTTTACCATTCTCTACTGGTTCCTGGCTTCTCTCAAGCTTCTGGGGGCCAGAGCCTCCCTCTGGTTCCTTTGCTGCTTCACTATCATTCACTATCATTCATCCCGCATCACATAAAATGAAATAAAAAGTGATCAAAAAGTCATATGAATGCCAAAGTGGTACCAATGAAAGTGTCATTTCATCCTGCATAAAAAGCTGTTACACAGCTCTGCATATGGAAAAATAAAAAAGTTATGGCTATCATAAGATAGTGATGCAGAATGTGCTTCAAAATAAAAAACAATATAAAATCGCCTTAATCATATCAGCCCACTGAATAAAACTAACTTGCCATGCAGACCGCATAATAGCACTGTTAAAAATTTAAAAAAACTACTAGGATTGATGTATTTTCTTCAAACTGACTTCCCAAAATGGATTTGAAAGTGATCAGAAAGTCTTGTCCCCCAAAAATATTACAAATAAAAACATCAACTCATCCCACAAAAAACAAGCCCATGTATAGCTCTGTACTCAAAAAAATAAAAAAGTTATGACTCTCAGACTATGGCAAAGCAAAAACATGTTTTCCAGTTTGAATAAAAGTGTTTTTGTTGTGTAGAAGCAATAAAATAAATATATATATATATATATATATATATATATATATATATATATATATACACAAATTGAGGATCGCTGTAATCATGTTGGTCTGTTGAGTAAAGCTGGCTTGTCATTTCTACCGCACGGTGACCACATAAAAAATAAAAAACACTACCAGGATTGCAGTATTTTGTTCATTCTGCCTCCCACAAACCTTGAAAGTGATCAAAGCATCATATAAACCTCATAATGGTGGAGATGAAAACAGCAACTCATCATGCGAAACATAAGCCCTTAACCAACTCCATATACAGAACAATAAAAAAGTTATGACAACATAAAAACGCAATTTGTTTTAGAAATGCATTTCGATTGTATAAAAGTAATGAAACATAAATAACTATATAAAATTTATGTAATTGAAATTGTAATAACCCACATAGTAAAGTTATCCTCTCATTTATAACGCCAATGCTGTAAAAATGAAGCCCAAAAAACAATGGCAGAACTTTGCTCACCCTCCCCCCCATTTTCATGGCCCAATCCTAAAAGCTGCGCCCAACCTGCACAATACATCCCTAGATGAGATCTATGAGGGGTGTTGAATCTAAAATGGGGCGACTTCTAGGTTTCATCTGTTCTGGTAATTTGGGGCTTTGCAAATGTGACATGGTACCCACCAATATCTGTATTCCAAAAGCCAAATAGTGTTCCCTCCCTTGTACGCCCTGCTATGTGCCCAAAAGGCAGTTTACACCCACATGTAGGGTATTGCCCAACTTGAAAGAAATTGTGTAACAAATTTTGGGGGGCTTTTTTCCAGGATGCCTTGAAAATTGTAAATTTAATGTGGAAGTGAGTCCAGTCCAGTCCAGTACATGCTCCTTCTATTCTCAGATCTGTGATTAAGCCAAATAGATCATTTCCCAGTTATCATATAGCGTGTTCCAGTGAATAATGGATGAAAACTGAAAATCTGCAAAAAAAAAAAAAGTAACATTTTGAAATTACACCTGCACTTTGGGCGACATGTATGAAGATCGTCGCGTCGGAGCGCCCGTTTTCGCCCGATCTAAAGTGAAAGCTGCACCTCATACATGTGGTGTAAAGTTCCCTGCGCCTCGCTAGTGTGTGAGACGCAGTGCGGGACTTAGACGCAGAAAGGAATGCGCCTAACATGTATTACGATTCAAGACAGGCTGGAAAACAGCGAAAAATCATTAAACATGTTAGTAAATAGCAAAAACAGTTGTCTTTCAAATGAATCAATGAATAAAGTGAAAAATCAAAGTTGTCTAAAAACGATTAAATGTATTGAAAAAGTGGATCATTTAAAATTAAAGGAAAAATATATAAGATCGCAAAAGAAATCAATCTCAGCTCTGTGAGGCATGGAGTATGAATCCAAAAATCTTTTTATTAAGTGTAATCTGTAAAAGAGCTAAAACCTTCTAAAAACATACTTCAATCAAATCCCTAACAACGCGTTTGTCGCCGTCACCAGCGCTACATCAGGAATTGCGATATAGCAAATTGCTGGGAAATACAGTAATTCAAATTCTGTAAGCTCTTCTCATTGGTCGGCATAAACCAGCTAATCAGAATAGGAGCGATAGTGACCCATTATATGCTATAAAGTAGTATTGACCAATCAAATGAAAAGGCGGGACAGTTCAAAATACAGTAAAAAATGCAGAAAGGAGCTGATTGGTTGAGCTAGCGGGGGCTTGGCTATCCCGGCCAATCAGAGCGCGAGTTACTTTGTCCCATTGTAGTCTATGGAGAGATGGGGCACTGAGATCGCAGCTCCGTGAGGCATGGAGTATTAGTAAATAAATTGTTTTTATTAAGTGTAAAACATTCTCTGCAAACGAGCTAAAACCTTCTATAAAAATACAGAAATAAAATCCCTAACAATGCGTTTGTCGCTGTCACCGGCGCTACATCAGGAATTGCGATATAGAAAATTGCTGGGAAATACAGTAATTCAAATTCTGTAAGCTCTTCTCATTGGTCGGCATAAACCAGCCAATCAGAATAGGAGCGACAGTGACCCATCATAAGCTATGGAGTAGTATTGACCAATCAAATGAAAAGGCAGGACAGTTCAAAATACATAAAAAAATGCAGAAAGGAGCTGATTGGTTGAACTAGCGGGAGCTTGGCTATCCCGGCAAATCAGAGCGCGAGCTACTTTGTTCCATTGTTGTATATGTTGAGATGGGGCAATGAGATCTCAGCTCCGTGAGGCATGGAGTATTAGTAAATAAATTGTTTTTCTTTAGTGTAAAACATTCTCTGTAAAAGAGCTAAAACTTTCTAAAAACATACATAAATAAAATCACTAACAACACGTTTGTCACAGTCACCGGGGCTACATCAGGAATTGCGATATAGAAAATTGCCGGGAAATACAGTAATTCAAATTCTGTAAGCGCTTCTCATTGGTCGGCATAAACCAACCAATCAAAATAGGAGCGACAGTGAACCGTTATAACCTATGGAGTAATATTGACTAATCAAATGAAAAGGCGGGACAGTTCAAAATACAGTAAAAAAGGCAGAAAAGAGCTGATTGATTGAGACCAGGCGGCAGATATGAATCCACCAATCATATGTAGTGAGTCTATTTTGAGTGTAGCAAGAAGGGCGCGATAGAAGGGCGCCCTAAAAGTTATTACTGTCTATGTGAAATATTCTAGTACTGTGATTGGTTGGGGGGAAGAGGGGCTCGTCCTGCTTAGCCAATCAGCGGGTGAGCTACTTATCTCATAGAGTTCTATGGGGAAAAGAAATGCAGAGTGAGCTCTGTTTGTGATTGGCTCAGTTAAAAGAGGCGCGATTATTTGGGCCAATGGGAGAGCGAGCGACGCTCTTATGGGTTTTCTAATGCAATCTATAATCAAACTGTACATGGCAGAAATAAAATGATAAGACTCACGAAGTTGTGCCGATGTGTATATAAAATGAACAATAATATGGGGCTAACGAAAATAAACAAATAAATATGAATTCAATTAATTCATTTTTATTTCTTTATTTTCGTTACACCCATATTATTGATCATTGGCTAACGAAAATAAAGAAATAAAAATGAAGTTTTCTTGAAGATGTGAAAAATTACTACTAAATTCTACTGGTCCTCACCTACAAAATAACAACGGAGGAGAGGAATCAGTTGAATAAGGGAGAATTTAAAAAATTAGGAAAAATGACATATTAATCTGCTTTTTATGGGCTTATACGATCACATTGCTGTAAGTTGTAAAAACCTTGAGTCAGTGGCATAGCTAGAACTTTTGAAAACCCACCCAGGAGATTAAAGTTCCACCTATAGTGGGTGTTACCACAGGTTATACCTTATCAATTCTACATACAAGTGTCCGATGTGTCCTTGTTCGTACTAAAGTGATCATGCTTTTGTCGCTAATGATTTTGGCGCAATTCAAGATTTTTTAGCTAATAAAGTTCTTCTGACTAAAAATACGTGGTTTTTTTTACGGATTTCGTTGCTAAAATCCTTTTCTTTACAGATTTTGTTAGCTAATAAAGTTATCTCGCTTCTGACACTAAAATACGTTTTTACGGATTTTGGCGCTAAAATGTTTTTTTACGGATTTTGGTGCTGATAAAGTTCTTGATTTTGCCACTTAGATCTGTAAAAAACAGATTTATGGCAACAAAAGCGAGATAAATGTATTAGCTTCAAAATCCATTAAAAAAAAGTATTTTTAGCGAGAAAAGCGAGATAACTAATAATGCCAAAATCCATAAAAACGTATTTTAGTGTCAAAATCCGTAAAACTCTAAATTTTTGACGCCATACCCTTTTGTAGGGTAAAACAATAAACCAATCCAAATCCAAACTTGAAGACAAGCAAAAAACGGGCATAAAAAAACGCGGCAAAAAATGCAAATCGTGGCAGCTGCTTTTGACAGACACTGGACAAAAACGTTTTTTAGGATTTGGTTTTCAGGTCGTTTTTTTGTCCACTGCAGTGTAGACATAGCCTAAGAGTCAAAACTTTTTTACTTTTTTCTCCATGGAGCTGTATTAAGGTTTTATATTTGCTGGATAAGTTTATGACTCAAAAGCAGCACAAACCCCACATATAATATCTTCTTCCAAATTTTCCTTTGGTCATGCACCTAAAATGAACACAAGCAAGAAAGTAAACATGCCCTGCTCTGGCGTTTTTTGCAACATGTTTCAAAAAATGACGTCCTGTGGAGACAACAGAATATTTTAATTTACAAGTCTATGGGACCTCTTTTAGCCGTTTTTTCAGCGTTTTATGAAAACACTTTCCTACGACTCTGTTCAGACATCTCTACACTGGTCCTCTAAACTGCAGTGTTTTGCCTTTCTTCTTTCCTTGGGACACAGGCCTGCTCCTTTTCAAAGGGAATCTGGTCTATCTTATGGACCACCTCAGTGGTTATAACCTCCAATGGGGCCCCACTCATTGTGGCATCATGGCGACTTTTGCCATCTTTGGCACACTTACTACAGATAAGCTATCAGTCACCAATACATTACCGGGCACATCACTAGGGTCTGAGGATTCATTCATCCTCACCTGTCCTTCACTAGGGCTTAGGTATACACCCACCTCCATGGTGTCTAGCAGCTCACTAGTGCCTGAGCACATAATCTGCTCTGCTGTGTCCAGTAGCTCCCTTTCTGCTTCACAACGTGAAGATCATTCCTCTATTTCTCCGGTACCTTTCACCATCGGGGAACTCTCGGCCTCCGTCTGGACCCCTTCCGCATCTGGCCCGCTATTAAACTCACACAATCAGTAAATTGTTTACACGCGCTTCCATCCCAGAGTCCACCATTTCTACCTTGCCGTGTGAGGACATGTTTACTGATTTGACTCCAGCCAGCTCACACATAACAGCAGGGTAACCACGTTCACTATCTGCCCTTTCCCGGTCATGCCCCACACTCACAGTGTGCACATCGGGCAGCACATTTTCCTGTGCGCCCCTCTCAGTGGTTCTGTCCAACAGAGTGCAGTCACGTACGGAGATATTTTCTCACCATCTCCGGTAACTGTCACCATAGGAGGATACTCAGCCTCCATCCAGATCACTTCCACATCTTTTATACCATCCAGTTCACACAGTGCGGCAGGACAATCAGATTCATTCACCACCTCTATGATACTGATACTATTTTCCCTTATAACCTCTAGGGAACTTGTATCAGTTGCCTCAGAAACAGGCATCTCTTTTCCATCTGTGGATTCATACCTGCACATATATACGCTACCAGGTTCATTCACGCACTTGATACCAGCGCCATCACACCTGGCAACAGAACAAATCATTTCCAGGGTTTGTCTTCCCTTCAGGCAACGCACTTGACGCACTCACAATAACCTCTTTTCACGGGTGGGCCTGCGACCCCCGTCCCTGGTCACAGGCACACCCGTGGTCCCTGCACGAGCGGCACCGCCGTCCGCATGTCGGGCGGTGGGCACGCTCACCCTGCCGGCCGGGTCCCTGTCTACTTACCTGGCCGCGCTCCTGCTGCAGCTCCAGTCTCCCAGCACGCACGACCTGGTAGACTCCCGCCACAGCAAGTCCATCCCACTTTGCGGCGGGCTCTGGTGAAAACCGGGACCTACTTAGATTCCGCTCCCTGGCGTGGCTTACGCCATCGCTTGCGGTGGTCCAGAGGATCCACTATCTCCAATCGTGACAGTAAGATCCGGCCATGGATTCTGCCAAGGTGCCTCTGCCGCCCGACGCTGACCTCACCACCATTGTGGCTCAGCAGCCGCAACAAATCGCTCAGCAAGCCCAGCAACTCAGCCATCTCTCCGCCATGATGCAGCAGTTCCTGGCTGCTCAGCAGCAGCAACCTGCTCCCGTGGCTCCCGCTGCTCCTTCGGTTCCTGCTCCGACTGCTGGTCCTAGGCTCCGTCTGTCTATGCCGTCCAAGTTCGATGGGGACTACAAGGCTTGCAGGGGCTTTATCACCCAATGCTCCCTGCATATCGAATTAATGGGCAACCAATTCCCTACCGAACGGTCAAAGGTGGCGTTCGTGCTCAGTCTTCTTTCCGGGAAAGCCCTGGCCTGGGCTACCCCCCTCTGGGACAGGGACGACCCGATCACGGCCAACCTTGCTACATTCCTCACCGAGTTCAGGAGTGTTTTCGAGGAACCTGCCCGGGCTTCTTCTGCCGAGACCGCCTTGCTAAACCTGCGCCAAGGGGACTCATCTGTAGGCGATTATGCCGTACGTTTCCGCACTTTGGCTTCCGAATTATCGTGGAATGAAGCGGCGTTGACTGCCACCTTCAAGAAGGGCCTCTCCAGCCGCATCAAGGATGCCCTGTCTGCCCGGGACCTCCCGTCTTCCTTGAGTGACCTTATCTCCCTGGCCACTCGGATTGACATCCGTTTCTCGGAACGCCAGGAGGAGCTCCGGCAAGAATGAGAACAGGCTAGACCCCTTTATCTCCCTCGTCTGGCTCCAGTATTCCAAAGGCCGCCACAGTTACCCTCTCCGCCTGCTGCCGAAGAGACCATGGAAGTGGATAGAGCCCACCTGTCTGCGCCGGAGCTAACCAGAAGACGTGAGGAGAATCTTTGTTTGTACTGTGGCAGTACTGCCCACTGCGCCCTCAGCGTCCGGGAAACGGGCGCACCTAGGGTACGTGGGAGAGGCGTCCCTAGGTGAGAGCAAGGCCTCTCCTCGCCTGACCATGCCCGTGATCGTCGGCACTGGGTCAGGTTCCCAGTTTCACGTTGCTGCTTTCCTGGACTCTGGGTCGGCTGGAAATTTCACTGCTCTTGTGTCCCAGCATAATCTCCCTGTGATCCGCCTAGAGAAGCCCCTACTCATCTCCTCTGTCAGTGGAGAGATTCTCAGGGATCCAATTCGGTTCCGCACTGAGCCTCTGGTCCTACAAGTAGGGGTCCTGCACAAGGAGAGACTTGCGTTTTACGTGCTACCCCGTTCTTCCTCGTCCATTCTCCTGGGTCTCCCGTGGCTGCAGCGCCATGCTCCCGTGCTCAACTGGCAGACGGGCGAAGTCTTGAGTTGGGGTTCGGAGTGTCAGTCTCGCTGTTTGGTGGCACCTCGCCCGGTGCTTACCGCTTCTCCAGTGCCGTCTAAGCCTCTGGCGGGCCTTCCCGCACCGTATCAAGCTTTTGCAGATGTCTTCTCCGAGAAGCAAGCTGAGACATTGCCACCCATCGCCCATATGACTGTCCTATTGATCATCTGCCCGGGCGTCTCCTCCACGGGGCAGGGTTTACCCCCTGTCGGTACCTGAGACCTTCGCTATGTCTACCTATATCAAGGAGAATCTCCAGACGGGGTTCATTCGCAAGTCCTCCTCTCCAGCTGAGGCCGGGTTCATTTTTGTAGCTAAGAAGAATGGTACCCTACGTCCTTGCATACAGTAGACTATCGAGGGCTCAAAAAGATCACGGTAAAGAACCGCTATCCTCTGCCCCTGATCACGGAGCTTTTTGACCGGCTATGAGGTGCCAAGATTTTTACTAAACTGGACCTGTGAGAGGCTTATAAGCCCATACGGATACGTGAGGGCGATGAATGGAAGACCGCCTTCAACACTCGCGACGGGCACTTCGAGTACCTGGTCATGCCCTTCGGACTCTGCAATGCCCCAGCCGTCTTCCAAGAATTTGTCAATGACATATTCCGGGACCTCCTGTACACGTGCGTGGTTGTCAACCTGGATGATATTCTGGTGTTCTCTCCCGACCTTGAGTCCCATCAAGTTCATGTACGACAGGTCCTCAGACGTCTAAGGGCCAACCGCCTCTATGCTAAACTCGAGAAGTGTCTGTTCCATCAGCAGAGCCTACCATTCCTGGGCTACATAATTTACGATAGGGGCCTGCAGATGGACCCCGCTAAGTTTTCTGCCGTCCTACAGTGGCCGCGCCCCGTGGGGATCCGAGCCATACAGAGATTCCTGGGGTTCACCAACTATTACAGGCAATTTATACCACATTTCTCCTCGCTGGTATCTCCCATAGTGGCATTGACCAAGAAGAACGCCAATCCAAAGCTCTGGCCACCAGCAGCAGAGGAAGCCTTCCTCAAGTTAAAGTCTGCCTTCGTCTCTGGTCCTGTACTCTCCCGGCCAGATACAGAGAAACCATTTTTTCCCGAGGTCGATGCCTCCTCGGTAGGGGCCGGGGTCGTACACTCCCAGAAAGGGCCCAAAGGCAAGACCCTCACCTGCAGCTTTTTCTCTAAAAGTTTTTCCTCTGCAGAAAGGAATTACTCAATCGGCGACCGGGAGTTACTGGCCATCAAGCTGGCCCTGGAGGAATGGCGGTATCTCTTGGAGGGGGCTCGTCACCCAGTCAACATCTATACCGACCATAAAAACCTGTTATATCTCCAGATGGCTCAACGCTTAAATCCGCATCAGGCTCATTGGTCCCTCTTCTTTTCCCGATTTAATTTTCTCATTCATTTTCGCCCTGCGACGCTCTCTCCCGTGCTTTGGATGTGACTGGGGACGAGTCCACTCCGCGGCACATTATCCCTCCAAAATGGCTCATATCTGCCGTGCCTGTAGACCTACAACGTATTCCTCCCAGCAAGACGTACGTTCACCCAGCTCTTCAGAAGAAGATACTGTCATGGGATCATTGCTCCCGTACGGCGGGGCACCCAGGAGTGCAGAGGTCTTGCTTCCTCATCTCTCGGTTTTACTGGTGGCCGGGTCTAGTCCAGGATGTTCGTGAGTTCGTGGAGTCCTGCACTTCCTGTGCCCGGAACAAGTCCCCTCGTCTCAAGCCGGCAGGTCTGCTCCTTCCACTACCGATACCCAGCTGTCCTTGGACCCATGTGGCCATGGATTTTATCACGGATCTCCCTCCTTCCTCTGGTAACACCGTGATCTGGGGGGTTACAGACCGGTTTTCAAAACTGTCTCATTTTATTCCTCTGCCGGGTCTACCCTCAGCCCCTCGCCTTGCCAGTCTATTTTTTCTACATATTTTCCGGCTGCATGGGCTTCCTCGGCACATAGTGTCGGACCGGGGTGTCCAATTTGTCTCCAGATTCTGGCGCTCCCTCTGTAACCAGCTACAAGTGAAACTGGACTCCACCTGCCCAGTCTAATGGGCAGGTGGAAAGAGTAAACCAGACCCTAGGCTGCTACCTGCGCCACTTTGTCTCAGCGCGCCAGAATGATTGGTCTAGTTTGTTGCCATGGGCTAAGTTTTCCTATAACTCCTTGGACTTGGAGTCTGCTGGATCTGCTCCTTTCTTTATTGTCTACGGGCGACATCCCTGCCCACTCCTTTCCCTTTCTGTACCCTCTGAGGTCCCTGCCGTGGAGGAGCTGGTCCAGGACCTGACAGCTATGACCCCCGCCGATCTTCTCTCCTGGTGACAAGATGTGGTTGTCGGCTAAATATATCTGTTTCAAGGTTCCCAGCTATAAGCTGGGTCCCCGGTTCATGGGTCTGTTCGAGGTGCTTAAGCACATAATCCAGTAGCATTCAGAAGTTCCTTCAGGCCAGAAAGAGGGGGAGGCCGAAGGGGGGTACTGTCACGGGTGGGCCTGCGGCCCCCGTCCCGGGTCTCAGGTACACCCGTGGTCCCAGCACGAGGGGCACCGCCATCCGCACTCTGCCGGCCGGGTTCCTGCCTACTTACCCGGCCACGCTCCTGCTGCAGCGCCAGTCTCCCGACGCACGCGTCCCTGCTCCCTAGGGCGCGCTCGCGCCGGCTGTGAAATTTAAAGGGCCAGTGCACCGGTAATTGGGTATTGCCGGTCGCTGCCCTTATTTTAGCCTGCCCCTTCCTGAGTCTTGTGCCCGGATCTTTAGTGCCTATAGCCAAATAGAGAAAGCGTTCCTAAGCCTTGGTCTGATTACCGTGTACCGTACCATTTGCTTCCATTCCTCGACGACGAATCTTGCCGCCTGCTCTGACCTTCTGCCTGTCCATGACTACAAACCATTGCCGCCTGTCCTGACCTTCTGCCTGTCCACGACTACGAGCCTGCCCGACTTTGTACCACGCTACACCTCGGCTGCCTCCGCAAGCAAGTCACGTCAGGGGTAGCGACCTGGTAGACTCCCGCCGCAGCAAGTCCATCCCGCTTTGCGGTGGGCTCTGGTGAAAACTGGGACCTACTTACATTCCGCTACCTGGCGTGGCTTACGCCATCGCTTGCGGTGGTCCAGAGGATCCACTATCTCCGACCGTGACACCTCTAAGGGCACCATTAAGCTAGTTTTCTCTATTGCTACCAATGTAGCCACTAGTTCACACTTGGCAATTCCCTGAGTTCGCTGAGATCTGTACACCCATCTACAGGTTCCTATAACCTATTGGACAACAACTGCATTATCCCCAGCAAGGATCTCAAGGGGCACACCTGAGCTAATCCACACTATTGTTTTGGCTGCAGTTTCTACAGCCCCTTGTTCAGACCTAGTATGTTTCTCACACATTAACACAGTTAAAGGGGTTGTCTCACTTCAAAGATTGCTTTTATGTTAAAGATCCTGTAAAAACAAGTCATTTTGCAATATATGTCCATTAACAGTGTCCTTACTATTCTGAGATATCCCCTCTTGTATGGGCTGCATCAGCTCCTCAGGTCGCTATAGCTACAGACCTGTTTCTTTTCTCCTCATGATAGGCTGCCAGCACTGGTTGCTATAGCTACACACCTGGCTTCTACAATAGCCTAGTGAAAGCCAGTAAACACGCCCCTGAATTGAAAATGAAACCAAGAAAACAGGACTGAGGTAAGATGAATCAATGTAGTGAGACAATCCCTTTAAGTAATTTTTCAATGAGAAGTCCATATGCAATACATTCAGTCCACCAGACACTGTAAATCCAGATTTAACAGTCCCACTGCTCTCAAGATTCCTCTCCTGTCTGGGTAGCACCTCTAGACACATGTTTAATGCCCCCTGGTTAATGTTTGAAGGATTAGACAGTGAGTCTCCACCCAACAACATTTCAGGGCCTTTCATATGCAAGTCCTCGGGTTTGTCCCTTTCCAGCCGTGGCACAGAACACTCAGGGGCTACTTTCCAGGAATAGCCACTCACTTGGCCTGTTACACCTGCTGTCCCCTACAACTGCCAGAAACGTGGAAAGTCTCTGCTGAGTATAAACTCAACTCAGAGGTCCTCACACACCTCAAGCACATGACTGATAGTCCTGAAATACGTTTCAAAATCTATGGCAACAGTGTTACCAGATTCTAGTCGGTTCTTCACAAATGGTATAATCATAGGCGTAACTTTAAAAAGTGGAGGGAACAATTTTCCCTCCCCTTCCTTACCTTCCCCTCTCCCTGCAGCAAAGCGGCACCCTCTAGGAGGTCTAGGGAAGAGCTGTGAGCTCCCCCAATGGGTCCGGCCAGAGGCCGTACGCCAAACTTTTGGTGCAATCCATAAGGTTATGAGTGGCTCTCGTGATACTAAGTTTTACAATTCCCTGCATGGTTAAAACTGTCACAGTTAAGTAGAAATTCAATAGAAGTGAACGTCAGACACATATTTAGATTAACCCATTATAGGCGGCACTACATTCTATGGTGATTCTAATATATAGTGTATCAAATTATACACATCTATGCTATTTTGACATCGGTGATAGTATTTTGTTGTCACCGTTGTCAACTTAATAATAGTTCAGAGCCAGACTTGCACTAAAAAGCAGCCCTGGCAATGAAGCCGAATCAGCCCACCTACAATATTCCCGCCTCTACATGGAAATAAAAAACATTGCGTAATGCTGTAAATTTCGATTAACCCCCCATCCCCGTCGCTACTCCATTAAATTTGTAACACACACACAACACAATGAGGAAAATAAAAACCCAATCTCACTGTACCCCTAGGAATCACATATGTTACATACTGTACCCCAAAATGTATTTTATTGCATACTATACAACAGAAATGACATCACTCACTGCACCCCAGACATTAATTATATTAAAGATGGTAGACACAGAAATTATATTATTAACTGCACTTTAGAAATTGATTACACATTGTACTCAAGAAATAATATAGTTTATTATACCAACAAAATGTATTATATTGCACACTGATCCCTAGAAATGAATTACATTACACCATACCCCAGAGATTACTACATTACACACTGTACAGAGATTAGATTACAAACAGTACAACAGAGATTATACTACACCATATCCCAGAGATTATAATATTGCACAATGTACCCCAGAGACTAATTACATTAGACAAGGTACCCCATAAATTGTGTGTATATATACATATATTGAACACAGACATACTCCACACTCGGGGTGCATTCACATGACGGTTTTTTGGCACTGACAGAAATTCGTCACTTGCAAACGCAGAATTCCGACAAGCAAATGACCCAGACTGCCAGATTTCTGCCTCCTATCCTTTAGTGCTGTTAGTGCGTAAAATGCCTCAAAGAATTCTTTGTAGGTGCTGACAGTACGCACCAAAAATATTCGAGTAAAATCAGTGTCATCTAAACAATGACACTGATTTTACATAGGGCATAATGTAAATAAGTTTCCTGTCAGATTGGACACCAGTTCCGAGACAGATCCAGCACTGAATCTGCCAAAGAATCAGCATTCATATCTTCTGTGTGAGCGTACCCTTAAGGTATGTTCACACGGTGTATAGCAGGGCGAACTTTGCACTCTGCTATATGCTGGGTGTTTTAGAAGTATGCACTGGCCAGTATGTACTTCTAAATGCTGCAGGGCCAGCCCCATTCACTTTCATTTTCCCTGTTGCATAACTGCAGGGAAGAAGTGACAAGCCACTTCTTTCTTCCGGCCCGCCATACATATGGGGGAAAACAGAAGTTAATCATATCCCTCAATGAGAGCTATGAATTACCATAGCTACAGTCCGTACTCCGGGGTGTCTTGCAGCACAATTGCGCCCTGAAGTATGGACCACAAAGACGCCGTGTGAACATATCCTTATATGCACACTAGATACATGTAAACACACACAATATCTATATATATATATATATATATATATATATATATATATATATATATATATATATATATATACACTAAACACATGGCTATACATACACATCTCACATATACAGTATATACCCTACTCATATGCACACACAACACCTAGCACGCTTGTCCCCTCCTTACCCATGTCCTGTAGTCTGGTGAAGTCGGCAGCTTCTTCCTCCCGCTACAGACAAGGGAGGCAGGGGGCCACTGATTCATTCGACAGGAGTGTCTCTTCTACTCTGATGAAGAAAGATACCTACACAGCCCCAGATACAGAATGTGGACTGTGAGAAGCATTCTGATTGGTGAAGCAGCCCCTGCTGACTCCTGCTCTACCAATCAGCGCTGCTCTCACTCTGCACTGACACTTGAGGCTGCTACTTACTCTGTTTCCCAAGATGCACAGAAGTAGGCAAAGGGTTAACTAATTCCTCCTTTGTGCTTTGCCTTCATCTACTTACCGTATTCTCATGCTTTTATATGGATTATTTTTTATTGAAGTAGCTAAAAAGTGGGGGGGAATGTTCCCCACCCAGAAAAATAGTGTTGGGTGGGACCAGTCCCCTCAATCCCCCCCTAAAAAAACACTTATGGGTATAATGTCTGGGTGCACTCCGGAGACCTCTTGGCGACAGTCCAGATCAACCAACAGCAACTCTCGGGTTCTTACTAGCATCTCCTTTCACTGGACCACCACAGCCACCCTCTGCTGTCGAGCCTGGTTGCCCTCGGGAACAGCAGTATCCATGTACGTCAGCAGCTCCACCTGCTCAGGCTATGCTGGTGAGGAACACACAGCTTTGACTTCTTCATGGAAGAACAACCTGGCCTTTTGGCAACGGCCTTTTTCACAGACATTCTGAGGTGTTGTTGTGCTTTCATTTCTTGTATGGCCTCAGTATATGAGCATATAGTTGCAGCATAGGCCCTATGTCGCTGGGAATCGGCTGGCTGTTTAGCCATATCTTCTGTCCCATGGCCCAAATTTACAGCCAGCAACAGTCTCTTTTAATAGCACCAATATTTAGGTTTCCAGCCCTTTAAATTACACTGCAACAAGTCTCTTAATGCACACAATCCTTGCACTGGTCTGTTTTTCACACAGCAGTTTCCACCAGTCTGTTTGTGGGGGGGTCTCAGCCTTTTTCAGAGGGCCCCCCCCTTTTGGTTTCCCCCCCTTCATAGTCTTTTAACCCCTGCAGTGCGCAGTTACTTTAAACCCCACAAGGCCTGCACCCACAGGTTCTGTACTTGGGTGCATCCCCTGTCTTCCCCGAGGACCCCTTCTTAATGAAACAGTCCCTTTTTGCTTTTTCAAAATTCCCAAAAAAATGCAGACTTTCTTCTGCAAAAAATTTTTTCTGCAGACTTTAAAACACCATCTGTGCCCAAATTCCTTTTGGGGGTACCCCTTTCAACCCAAATTTTAAAATGAGTTCCCCTTATTTCCCAAATTTCATACCTCCCCCACATGTTTTCTCCTTTACTTACGCTTTTTACCTCCCTCTTGGACCCATCCTGGGGGTTTTTTAGCTCCTTGTTTGCCGCTTTGGGTAAGCATAAAAGGCCCCTCAGACACAGAACTTCCTTTCAAAATCTGGCTTCATGCCAAGGGTTTTTTCCGGGGCCAAAGGATTACGCAATCCCCACACACATAAAGAAAAAAACTTGGCCGGGCTGGCCAAATTACTAAACCCCAATTTGAGGCCCTTTTTTAAAACCCGTAATGAGTCTACTACTCGGGACCCCCATAATATTCCCTTTTTTAAACCCGCCCCACTTGTATAAGGCTTTCCTCAATTTTTCCCCGGGCCAAAAGCACCTCTCCAGCTCCAATGCTGCTCTAACTTCTGGCAGCAACCACACCCCCCTGGACAACTAAAAGCGAAAAAGGCTTTTTAAAAGGGTTTGTAAGACGGTAGATGGTTTTCAAAAGTACCGCATATTTCCAAAAATGGGGATGTGCCAAAAATTTTCCCCCAAAAAAAATTTAAATTTTAATAGTGGTTAAAAAGCTTTCTTAAGCACCATCAATTGTATCCAAAAAAAAAGGTAAAAAATACCCAATTGGCTGGGCAAAATACATAAAAGAACTTGCAGGGCCCCTTTTATTTCCCACTCTGAACTTCTCGTGGAGACGCCAGGAGGGCCGGGGGGAATTTCCCCAACAGAAAACTCTTTTTTGAGGGGATCCCTCCCCCTTTTTCAAAACAAACGTAGACGATTTCCCCCACTAAAACCCCATATACTAAAATTATTCACATCTAATAAAAAACATAAAAAAAAATTACATAAAAAAAAAATCTTTAAAGGGGTAAAAAACATTCATTAATTAAAACCCCTTAGGGCAAAAAGAATCCAGCCGGGGTATCCATTCGGCTTCTTTTGTAGTAATTTCGTCTGTATCTGTTTACTATTTTACAAAAGGGCTTTTTGTAAAAGGGGAAAGTTCACACCGGGGTTAAAATGGGCCGTATTTGGGGCCCCTAATTACGCGCCAAAGTGCGAATTAGGCCAAAAGGGCCCCATTCATTACGGTAATTCACAGTTTCATGAAAAAATTGGTTTTACGTCCCCATTCCCCGCCCGGCGAATCCGCCCGCTGGCATTGAAGTCAAGGGGCCGGTGAAGTCCGGGCCCCCCCCGCTCACTCCCCCCCCTCCCACCCCCCCCCGTCCACACGCCGTAATTGCGGGGCGAAATTCGTCCCGCAATTAACCCCGTGTGAACATCCCTAACACACACCAACGCAATTTGTCCCCCTGTGTTTTTTATAGCAAAGTGCCCTGCTAATGAGTTTCTCCAAATATCTTTTTACCTCCCAGAATTACACTTTCGTTTTTTCTTATTCAAAAATGTCTAATCAAAAATTATGTTCATTTTAAAATAACCCTTTATTGCTCTGCCTGTTGGCCCAAAATAATCTTTTCCCAAAAGGGGGACTTCAGCATTAAATTACCGCTTCGCTATCGATTTTGTGCGACTTTTAAGTGTATAGGAAATCCTTTTTTGGGTGATATATACGATCCCCTTTTATTTTCCCCGACAGTGCGACACCGACAGCAACAAAAGTGCCGTGCGGGGGATCAAGCGCTGTTAAACTGGTACCTGTGGCTTTTTCTTATTAATATTTGCAGAGATCAGTTGTTGTCCCACTGTTTTGCCTCTTCGATAGATATATTTGGGTCTATTTCTGCTCGCTGTCGGTGTCAGCACTGCTCAGCAATAATAAAAGGGGATCGTATATATCATCCAAACAAAAGGATTTCCTATACACATTAAAGGATCGCACACATGCGATAGGAAAGCGGTAATTTTTTATGCTGAAGTGCCCCCGTGGGAGTTATGTTGGCCAGACAGGCAGAGCAATCAAGGTTAGGTTAATGAACATAAGTCGTTGATTAGACAGTTTTTGAATAAGAAAAACAAAAGTGGTAATTCTGAGGAGGGTAAAAAGATATTTGGAGAAACCTCATTAGCACGGCACTTTGCTATAGAAAAACACAGTGTAGCAGAATTGCGTTGGTGTGTGTTACAAAAAGTCCATTGTAACAATAGTAAACAGCTACAGACGAAATTATTACTGAAAAAAGCCGAATGGATACATCGGCTGGATTCTCTTGCTCCTAAGGGTATTAATGAATGTTATAGCCTTAGATTGTTTTTATAGTAATTGTTTTATGTTTTTATTAGATGTGAATAATTAGCACTATATAGGTTGAGTGTGGGATCGTCTACGCATGCTTGAGAAAGGGGAGGAGATCTTCTCGAAACGTCGCTACTCTGATGCGGACTGCCCGGTCTCCTGCGTCTCCACGAGGAAGCTCCGTGTGGAGCATATAAAGGACTGCAAGTTCTATTTACGTATGTAACCCAGCCAATTGCGTATGTTTACCTTCATTTTTGATACTATTGATGGTGCTTAAGAAAGCTTTTAACCACTATTTTTATGGAAATTGGCACATCGCCATTTTTGGATACAGACACTATAGGGTTGGAGGCCCTGATGATTGTGCCGGAATTGGTGAAGGTAATATAAACAATCAAGTGGCATTTTTCTCTATTATAAGAGCTACCGCATATACACATATAGTGCCTTGCGAAAGTATTCGGCCCCCTTGAACTTTTCTAACTTTTGCCACATTTCAGGCTTCAAACATACAAGATATAAAATTTTAATTTAATTTTTTGTGAAGAATCAACAAGTGGGACACAATTGTGAAGTGGAATGAAATTTATTGGATCTTTTAAACTTATGTAAAAAATAAAAAACTGAAAAGTGGGGCATGCCAAATTATTCGCCCCCCTTAAGTAAATACTTTGTAACTCCACCTTTTGCTGGGATTACAGCTGCAAGTCGCTTGGGGTTTATCTCTATCAGTTTTTCACATGGAGAGACTGAAATTCTTGCCCATTCTTCCTTGGAAAACAGCTGGAGCTCAGTAAGGTTGGATGGAGAGCCTTTGTGAACAGCAGTTTTCAGCTCTTTCCACAGATTCTCGATTGGATTCAAGTCTGGGCATTGACTTGGCCACTCTAACACCTGGATACGTTTATTTGTGAACCATTCCATTTTAGATTTTGCTTTATGTTTGGGATCATTGTCTTGTTGGAAGATAAATCTCCCAGTCTCAGGTCTTTTGCAGACTCCAACAGATTTTCTTTCAGAATGGTCCTGTATTTTGCTCCATCCATCTTCCCATCAATTTTAACCATCTTCCCTGTCCCTGTTGGAGAAAAGCAGGCCCAAACCATGATGCTGCCAAGACCATGTTTGACAGTGGGGATGGTGTGTTTAGGGTGATGAGCTGTGTTGCTTTTACGCCAAACAAATCGTTTTGCGTTGTTGCCAAAAAGTTCGATTTTGGTTTTATCTGACCAGATCACCTTCTTCCACATGTTTGGTGTCTCCCAGGTGGCTTGTGGCAAACTTTAAACGCAAATTTTTAATGGATATCTTTGAGAAATGGCTTTCTTCTTGCCACTCTTCCATAAAGGCCAGATTTGTGCAGTGTACGACTGATTGTTGTCCTATGGACAGACTCTCCCACCTCAGCTGTAGATCTCTGCAGTTCATCCAGAGTGATCATGGGCCTCTTGGCTGCATGTCTGATCAGTCTTCTCCTTGTTTGAGATGAAAGTTTAGAGGGACGGCCGGGTCTTGGTAGATTTTCAGTGGTCTGATACTCCTTCCATTTCAATATGATCGCTTGCACAGTGCTCCTTGGGATGTTTAAAGTTTGGGTGTAACGGGTTGCGCCGCGGTCCGGTCCACGGACCGTGGTTGCACCCGTGTCCCCCGCGGCAGGTCCCCGGCGGGGACGGGTGCCGCCGCGGGTCCCACTGTCGCCCGTGGCTGCATCCGTCCCGTCTCCTCACCTGACTGCGCTCCCGTTCGGTCCGCGTCCCCTGCTGGCCGGAATGCGCATGCGCGACCCCTAGCACGCGCGCGCGCTCGTTCATGTAGATTTAAAGGGACAGTGCGCCGGTAATTGGCTAATTGCCGGGCGCTGTCTCTATTTAAGTTTTGGTTCCACGTCACTTCCCCGCTGGATCTTTGTTGCCCCGTGCCTTTGTGAAAGCGTTCCTGATTGTCCATTTGCCTAGCCGTGTACCAGACCTTGCTACGTTTCTCGACTCCGAACCTCTGCCGCCTGCCCTGACCTTATCGCCTGTCCACGACCACGAACCTCTGCCGCCTGCCCTGACCTTATCGCCTGTCCACGACCACGAACCATTGCCGCCTGCCCTGACCTTCTGCCTGCCCACGACTACGATTCCCGGACTACGCTTCTGTACCTCGCTGCACCTCGGCCGCCACCGCAAGCAAGTCACGTCGGGGGTAACGACCTGGTAGCCCCACGCCGCAGCAAGTCCATCCCGCTTTGCGGCGGGCTCTGGTGAAAACCGGGGGCTACTTAGATTCCGTTCCCTGGCGTGGCTTAATTACCATCGCCTGCGGTGGTCCAGCGGATCCACTACCAAGTCCGTTACAGTAAGATCCAGCCATGGATCCCGCCAAGGTGCCTCTGCCAAGCATCACGGATATTACGACGGTTGTTGCCCAGCAAACGCAACAAATCGCACAACAAGGACAGCAGTTGGGCCAGCTCTCCGCCATGATACTTCAGCTCCTCGCATCCCCGCAGCAGTCTCCGTCTCCGTCTGTGGCTCCATCTACATCTGCAGTTCCTTTGGCCACCGTGGGACCCAAGCTTCGGCTCTCTCTACCCTCCAGCTTTGCCGGGGATCCCAAGCTCTGCCGGGGTTTCGTTACGCAGTGCTCTATGCACGTGGAGCTGATGGCGGATCAGTTTCCCTCGGAGAGGTCTAAGGTGGCCTTCGTGGTGAGCCTACTTTCCGGGAAGGCCCTGGCTTGGGCAACCCCCCTCTGGGACAGGAACGACCCTGTGACTGCGGGCCTACAGATCTTCCTCCAGGAATTCCGCACCGTTTTTGAGGAGCCGGCGCGTGCTTCCTCTGCTGAGTCCGCCCTCTTGGACCTTCGTCAGGGCGAGTCCTCTGTGGGTGACTATGCGGTTCAATTCCGTATCCTGGCTTCGGAGCTCGCGTGGAACGATGCCGCCCTCTGCGCCACCTTCAAAAAGGGTCTGTCCAGCCGGGTAAAGGACGCTTTGGCAGCAAGAGACCTCCCGTCCTCCCTGAACGAATTAATTCTCCTTGCCACTCGCATCGATATCAGGTTCACTGAAAGGCAGGAGGAGCTTCGCCAAGAAAGAGAGGCTGCTTCGTCCTCAGCGTCCGGGAAACGCTCTCACCTAGGTGCCGTGGGAGAGGCGGCTCTAGGTGCAGTTTCTTCCGCTCCACGTTTGATGATGCCAGTGGAGGTGAAGACTGACGCTGGTTCTTCGTTCCGGAGTTCTGCCTTCCTGGACTCGGGGTCAGCCGGGAACTTTATCCATGCCTCTTTGGTATCCCGGTACCGCGTGCCTGTAGTCCGCCTGGAGAAACCTTTGCTGATTTCGTCGGTTAGTGGGGAGCTCCTCACTGATCCCATCCAGTATATAACCGGGCCAGTGACTCTCCGGGTGGGGGCTCTACATAAGGAGAAGATCAGGTTCCACGTTCTGTCCCGTGCTTCCTCGGCGATCCTCTTGGGGCTTCCCTGGCTGCAACGTCACGCCCCTACGCTGGATTGGAAGACAGGTGAGGTCCTGCGTTGGGGACCAGAATGCCAGAACCTCTGCTTGGAGGTACCACGCCCGGTGCCTACCACTTCTCCGCACCCCCTTGCCGAGCTTCTGCCAGGCCTACCGGCTGAGTACCAGGACTTTGGGGACGTATTCTCCGAGAAGGAGGCCGATACGCTGCCACCACATCGGCCTTACGACTGCCCCATTGACCTTCTTCCAGGAACCAGTCCGCCCCGGGGAAGGGTCTACCCGCTTTCCGTACCGGAGACTCAGGCCATGTCAGCCTACATACAGGAGAACTTGCAGAAAGGGTTTCTCCGTAAGTCCTCCTCCCCGGCCGGAGCCGGGTTTTTCTTCGTACAGAAGAAGGATGGTTCCCTCCGTCCGTGTATAGACTACCGGGGACTCAATAAAATCACCGTAAAAAAACGCTACCCTCTCCCGCTGATCGCAGAACTTTTCGACCGCCTCAAGGGGGCTAAAGTGTTTTCCAAGTTGGATCTGCGAGGTGCCTACAACCTCATCAGAATTCGGGAGGGGGACGAGTGGAAGACGGCGTTTAATACCCGAGATGGACATTTTGAATATCTCGTAATGCCCTTTGGGCTCTGCAACGCTCCAGCAGTGTTTCAAGAATTTGTTAACGATGTCTTCCGGGATCTCCTGTACACCTGCGTTATAGTGTACTTGGATGACATCCTAATTTTCTCCCCCGATCTTCAGACGCACCGAACCCAAGTGCGCCAGGTTCTGCGACGTCTGCGCAGCAATCGACTGTACGCCAAGCTGGGGAAATGTTCATTCCATCAGACCAGCCTACCCTTCCTCGGGTATATCGTCTCAGCCAAGGGCCTGAAGATGGACCCAGCTAAACTCTCTGCAGTGCTGCAATGGCCTCGTCCTGTCGGTCTTCGGGCCATCCAGCGCTTCCTGGGCTTCGCGAATTATTACCGCCAATTTATTCCCCACTTCTCCACTTTGGTGGCTCCTATCGTGGCCCTCACTAGGAAGAACGCGAACCCGAGATGCTGGCCTCCTGAGGCTGAGAAGGCGTTTGTTGGTCTGAAAACTGCCTTCTCCACTGCACCTGTTTTGGTCCGGCCTGATCCCGAGAAGCCGTTTTCCTTGGAGGTGGATGCTTCTTCTGTGGGGGCAGGGGCGGTCCTCACACAGAAAGGTCCCAAGGGCAAGATTCTCACATGTGGGTTCTTCTCTAAGACCTTTTCGCCGGCGGAGCGGAACTATGCCATTGGGGACCGGGAACTCTTGGCCATCAAGTTAGCCCTGGAGGAGTGGCGACATCTGCTGGAGGGGGCTCGTCATCCTATCGACATATTTACGGACCATAAGAATTTACTTTATCTTCAGACAGCCCAGCGCTTGAATCCTCGCCAAGCCCGATGGTCTCTCTTTTTCTCACGTTTCGACTTTCGCATACATTTCCGACCTGCTGAGAAAAACGTCAAGGCTGACGCCCTCTCCCGTGCCTCGGACGTGGTCGGGGAAGAACCCGTGTCACAACACATCATTTCTCCCGAACGGTTGGTTCACGTGGCTCCCGCAGATCTCCAGAACGTCCCTACTGGCAAGACTTTCGTGCCGCCGGCACTCAGGAAGAAGGTGTTGGAATGGGGCCATAGCTCTCTCTTGGCTGGTCATTCCGGAGCACGGAAGTCCTACGCTTTGATCTCACGGCACTACTGGTGGCCGACCCTGGCACAGGATGTCAAGGACTTCACGCTCGCCTGTATCACATGTGCTCGGAACAAGGTCCCACGCCACAGGCCTGCAGGTCTCCTGCATCCTCTGCCCGTGCCTGAGATCCCCTGGACGCACATAGCCATGGATTTCATCACTGATCTTCCGGCCTCCTCTGGGAATTCGGTCATCTGGGTGGTTACTGACCGGTTCTCGAAGATGTCCCACTTCGTACCTCTCCCTGGCCTGCCGTCTGCTCCACAATTAGCCAATCATTTCTTCCGACATGTTTTCCGACTACATGGGTTACCTTCACACATTGTCTCCGACCGCGGTGTCCAATTTGTTTCCCGATTTTGGCGTGCACTATGCTCCCGTCTGCAAGTCAAGCTGGACTTTTCGTCAGCATATCACCCTCAATCCAATGGGCAGGTGGAGCGGGTGAACCAGATTCTGGGGGAATACCTACGTCACTTTGTATCTGGACGTCAGGACAACTGGGCCGAGCTGCTCCCTTGGGCCGAATTCTCGTACAACCATCGCGTCTCGGAGGCAGCCGGCGTCTCTCCATTCTTTGTAGTCTATGGCCGCCATCCGCACCCCCCCCTTCCCCTGCCCACTAATTCGGATGTGCCCGCTGTCAACGACCAAGTTCGGGATATCAAGGCCATCTGGCAGGAGACGCGACGTTCCCTACTTCGGGCCTCTGCCCGTATGAAGACTCAGGCGGATAAGAGGAGAAGACCTGCCCCAACATTCCTCCCAGGGGACAAAGTTTGGCTCTCCTCGAGGTACGTGCGCCTGAAGGTTCCTAGTCTCAAATTGGGCCCTCGCTTCCTCGGACCCTTCAAGGTTCTTCGGCAGTTGAACCCGGTGACGTACAAGCTCTCCCTGCCTCCATCTCTCCGGATCCAAAACGCATTCCATGTCTCCCTCCTTAAGCCGCTGGTCCTGAACCATTTTTCTCTCAGGAATGTAACACCTTCCCCAGTAGCCAAGTCCGCTGACATCTTTGAGGTAAAGGACATCTTGGAGATGAAGACGGTCAGAGGGAAGCGCTTCTTCCTCGTAGATTGGAAGGGCTTCGGCCCCGAGGAGAGGTCCTGGGAGCCAGAATGCAACATCCTGAATCGTGACCTCCTCCTCAGGTTTCTGCATCCTAAAAAGGAGGGGACGTCTAAAGGGGGGGGGTACTGTAACGGGTTGCGCCGCGGTCCGGTCCACGGACCGCGGTCGCACCCGTGTCCCCCGCGGCAGGTCCCCGGCGGGGACGGGTGCCGCCGCGGGTCCCACTGTCGCCCGTGGCTGCATCCGTCCCGTCTCCTCACCTGACCGCGCTCCCGTTCGGTCCGCGTCCCCTGCTGGCCGGAATGCGCATGCGCGCCCCCTAGCGCGCGCGCTCGTTCATGTAGATTTAAAGGGACAGTGCGCCGGTAATTGGCTAATCTATTTAAGTTTTGGTTCCACGTCACTTCCCCGCTGGATCTTTGTTGCCCCGTGCCTTTGTGAAAGCGTTCCTGATTGTCCATTTGCCTAGCCGTGTACCAGACCTTGCTACGTTTCTCGACTCCGAACCTCTGCCGCCTGCCCTGACCTTATCACCTGTCCACGACCACGAACCTCTGCCGCCTGCCCTGACCTTATCGCCTGTCCACGACCACGAACCATTGCCGCCTGCCCTGACCTTCTGCCTGCCCACGACTACGATTCCCAGACTACGCTTCTGAACCTCGCTGCACCTCGGCCGCCACCGCAAGCAAGTCACGTCGGGGGTAACGACCTGGTAGCCCCACGCCACAGCAAGTCCATCCCGCTTTGCGGCGGGCTCTGGTGAAAACCGGGGGCTACTTAGATTCCGTTCCCTGGCGAGGCTTAATTACCATCGCCTGCGGTGGTCCAGCGGATCCACTACCAAGTCCGTTACATTGGGAAATCTTTTTGTAGCCAAATCCAGCTTTGAACTTCTCCAAAACAGTATCACGGACCTGCCTGGTGTGATCCTTGGTCTTCATGATGCTCTCTGCGCTTTAAACAGAAACCTGAGACTATCACAGAGCAGGTGCATTTATACAGAGACTTGATTACACACAAGTGGATTATATTTATCATCATCAGTCATTTAGGACAACATTGGATCATTCAGAGATCCTCACTGAACTTCTGGAGTGAGTTTGCTGCACTGAAAGTAAAGAGGCCAGATAATATTGCATGCCCCACTTTTCAGTTTTTTATTTTGTTTACAAAAGTTTAAAGCAACCAATAAATTGTGTTCCACTTCACAATTGTGTCCCACTTGTTGTTGATTCTTCACCAAAATATTAAAATTTTATATCATTATGTTTGAAACCTGAAATGTGGCAAAAGGTAGAAAAGTTCAAGGTGGTCGAGTACTTTCACAAGGCACTGTATATATAGACCTTAATATGAAATTCTTTAGTTTTTTTTTTGTTTTTTTAAAGTGTGTTAGTTAGGACCTTCCTTCAGTCCCATATCTTCCATAGTAATTTCTTATACGCACAAAAAGTATCTGAAAGTATGTTTTCTCAATATCTTTTTAGAATTCATTAAATCATATATTTATCCATAATCACATTATTTCCTTTCTTTAAATATTTGTTTTTACAAAAATGTTATAAAAATCTGTGGCAGGGAATAGAATCCATAGTTTTTTTTGTCTGGAGCAAACTGAAATGCGATGTTTCAGGGTACACCCCCTTTGTAAAGCTTGTAAAGCTTTTTGTACAAAGAAATATTTAAAGAAAGGACATAACGTGATTATGGATAAATATGTGATTTAATAAATTATAAAAAGATATTAAGAAAATGTATTTTCAGATATTTTTAATGTGTATAAGAAATTACTAGGTATATAAGCCCCCCATTAGGTTGGAAGGTAAACAGGTCTCCCCAGACATAGGTAGATATCTAGGTCCCCCATGTAGTAGGTAGGTAGTAACACTAACCCCATTAAACAGATAGATGTATAGGCCCTCTATTAGATAGGTGTATAGGCCCATTGTAGGTATAGAAGCCCCCATTAAGTAGGCAGATATATAGGCCCACCCATTTGTTAAGCATGTAGACCCCCAATAGGTAAGTATATAGGCCCCCTGTAGATAGATATGTATATAGGCTCAAGGTATGTACCTTCTTCAGGTAGAATGGTAGGTGTAGGCTCCCCTCCTTAGGTCAATAAATAGGTATATATGCCCCCTTCAGATACACAGGTAGGTATAAGCCCCACCTGGAGGTAGATCGGTATATGCCCCACTGGAGTTAGAACCGTAGGTATATAAACCCTCTGTAGGTAAATAAGTAGGTATACATCCCCCTGTATATGTCAGGTATGTATGCCCTCTGTAGGTAGGTATATATGTCCCCTGTAGGTCGATAAGTAGGTATACATTCACCTGTAGATAGGTAGGTATAAATGCCCCCTGTAGGTAGGTATACAGCCCCCTGTACACAGGTAGTTATATTTACCCACTGTAGGGAAAAGGGGAGGTAAACAGCCCCCAGTATGTAGGTAGGTATATATGCCCCCTGTAGGTAGATAGAGGTAGGTACACTACTGTTCAAAAGTTTGGGGTCACCCAGACAATTTTGTGTTTTCCCTGAATACTTTTATTTATCAAATGAGTTGCAAAATGAATAGAAATATGGTCCAGACATTGACATTAAAAATGATTTTTATTTGAAATAATAATTTTCTACTTCAAACTTTGCTTTCGTCAAAGAATGCTCCCTTTGCAGCAATTCCAGCATTGCAGCCCTTTGGGCTTTACTGTTAATTTGCTGAGGTAATGGGGAGAAATTTCAGCCCTTTTGCTTCCAGAACACCTCCCACAATTTGGGATTGGTTTGAGGGCACTTTTTGCGTCCCTATGGCAAGCTCTCCCCACAAAGTCAATGAGGTTGGGGATCTGGGACTTTGCTGGCCACCCATTACAGATAAATACCCTCCCCTGTACTTCCCAAAATAGTTCTTGCATAATTTGGAGGTGTGCTTTGGGCTTTGCCTGTTGCAGATGAAATTGGCCCCAAATCAACGCTGCCACAGGGTATAAGCATGGCTTTGCAAAATGGAGAAATAGTTTCCCTTATTAAAAAATCCCTTTTACCTTGTAAAATCTCCACTTTACCAGCCCCAAAGCAACCCCAGACCTCACATACCCCCCATGCTTGACGAGGGCGTCGGCCATCTTCCCCCATTTTTTCATTTGTTCTGCATCTACAAATGTTTTTGTGTGATCCAAACACCCAAACTTCGTTTCGTCTGTCCATAACACTTTTTTCCAATCTTCCTTCCAAAGTCTGTGTTCTTTACCATATTAATCTTTTCCTTTTATTTGCCAGTCTAGATATGGCTTTTTTTGCCACTCTCCCCTGAAGGCCAGCACCCGGGGTTTGCCCTTTACTGTAATGCGACACTGGCGTTTTTTCGGGTACTATTTAATGAAGCTGCCAGTTTTTGGATCTTGGGGGGTTGTTTCTCAAACTAAGCCCTAATTTACTTTTTGTAGGGGGGGGGTCCCGCTCTTGGGGCCCCGGGCCCGCAGGCGCACCCTGGCCCCCCCCACCCCGGGGGCCCCGGGGCGGGTGGCGCCGCTGGCCGGGGACGAGCGGGGGGTCCCAACCTAAAAAAAACTCACCGACCTCGTTCCTGTCCCGTCTGTGCCCTTGCCGGCCAGGGGACGTGGTCCCGCTCCCTGGGCCGCCCCGGCTATTTTTGGAAAATTTTTAAAAGGCCAGCGCCCCGTTAAATTGGGTAATTGGGGCCTTCCCCTATTTAAAGGTTTGCTTTCCCCAATATCCTTATGGATTATGTTGGTCGTGCCTTAGAAAAACGTTCCTTAAGTGTATTCTCGCCTTACCCGGAACCCGACCCCTTGCTACGTTTCTCACTCCGAACCTCTCCCCTGCCCCCGACCTTCCTGCCGTCCACACCACGAACAAAAGCCGCCGCCCTGACCTTATGCCCGCCCACGACTAAGATTCTTGGCAAAGATTCGTACCTGCGCCCTCGGCCGCCTTTGCAAGCAAAACGTCAGGGGGACGGGCCCGGTACCTCACGCCGCAGCAAGTCCATCCCACTTTTTCAGCGGGTCTGAGAACAAAGGGGGATTCTTAAAACTCCGCTCCCTGGTATGGCTTAATACATCGCTTGGGTGGTCCAGAGGGGTCCACTACCCAGCCATTACACTGCTTGCAGCTAGTTTTGCGGGGGGGCCCCACTTCTCTTTCTACTCTGGTTAAGCCAGGGGAGTTTACACACCATTGTAGAAATCGTCAGTTTTTTGGGAAAATTTTTCGCATGGAATGCCTTATCTCTCAGACAAAGAATAGACTGTCGAGTTTTACTGAAAGTTCTCTTTTTCTGACCCTTTTTCGAGTTTTTTTCGAAACCAAAAAAATATAAGCCCAGATTCTCAACTTCTCAAAGGAAGGTCTTTAATGCTTCTCTAACAGCAAAACTGTTTTCAGCTGTGCTAAAAAACTGCACAAGGGTTTTCAAGGGTGTTCAAAATTCCAATAGCTTTTCTTTAAAAATTGCAAACACAAGTACCATTAGAAAAAATGAGGAGGTAAATTTGGAAATGGGCCTCCATACACCTAAGTTGATATTGCATTAACAACCAGAAAAAATCTGTGCTTTTCTTTAAAAAATAAGGAAATTTCTAAGTGACCTCAAACTTTTGAATGGTAGTGTATGTATACAGGCCCCTGTAAGTATACAGCCTCCTGCAGATAGGTAGGTATTTAGACCCTTGTAGGTAGATAGGTAGGCATACAGTTCCCAGTAGGCAGGTAGTTATATATGCACCCTGTAACTAGATAGGTAGGTCCGTGACTGATCACAACATTAAAAAAATGATACCTCACCCCATTCCCCACCCCCCAAGCAGCAAGCTCAGGGAGCTACTGTGCAGTGTGAGCAGCATGACATCATCACACTGCCTACATCAGGACTTTGCTCCCAGCATCTCCTAGCCCAAAAGCCTGGGAGACACAGCAGCAAAGGAGGTGGGGTAACAGCGCTGTTTCATGCCTCCTGTGTCACTTACAACTGTGTGTAATACCAGTCTATCTGGAGAAAGGCTTAACAGCTTGTTAGTGAATTCCTAACAAGAGATTACAAAATAAAATCACAAGAAAACTGTGGATTCTACTGCAATAGTAAGGACAACACAATAATATTTAGTACAACATTATGGCGTATTAAGACAATATGGCTCATAATTAAAGGGGTTGTCGCAATACAAGGATTGCTTTTCATGTTAAAGATCTTGCAAAAACAAGTTACTTTGCAATATGTGTCCATTAACAGTGTCCTACCTATTCCTAGATATCCCCTCCTGTATGGGCTGCATCAGCTCCTCAGTTCGCTATAGCTACGAACCTCTTTGATCTCTCCTGATAGGCTGTCATTGCTGGTCGCTATAGTTACAGACCTGGTGTCCACAGCAGCTTGTCACTGCAGACCACTAGTAGCCAGTAAAGCCAGTAAACACACTCCTGAATTTAAAAACTAAACTGAGAAATCAGGAGTGAGGTAAGATAAATTTATTTAGTGAGACAACCCCTTTAGCTACATACATTTACACAAGCTTTACGTAGGATACAACTTATAGTTGGGCCTCATTTATTTACTGCAAGAGAGTAGTGTTGAGCGATTATTATCGACAAAGTTGAAATCGGCACAGTTTTTATGGTGATCGGATTTTTTAGATCATGCGATAATTAGGTTAAACTCTGTTCATCATCTATTAAGATCGCGCCATTTTTCGTGCTTCCTGTAATTTTGGCGCCCAGCATCAATTACAGAATAGAGCAGGGTGAGATGTGTGTGCGACGTCCATGAACAGGGATGTGTATGGTTGCGACTGGCTGGAAAAATCACATGACCTCGTTTAACATTAGAACTCGTTTTCCCCCCTTTATTTTTTTTTTCCTGTCAGACCACAGTGTCTCCCACCGTCTCAGAGCAGAAGAACGTGCGCTCGCTTGGTCCAAACACTCAGCGAAATTATTATATTTCTCACAGAGAAACCTCTACTAATTAGCTGTGATCCTTACCAATTTTAGGTTAGATTAGAGATTGGAAGATTTTATATAGTTAGGAAGAACAATTTAAAAGGAGCATCTACCGATGTAAATCCCGGGGGGAGCCGGAGGGGGTGGCCCCCGCGGGCGCCGAACACAGACAAGGCTGTAAAAAGAATACTGATAAAGTTCAACCAGAGACTTATGTAGACATTGCACTGCAATAGCTAGCTTATTATTAACAGTTTTCTATAGAAATATTTCCTGATATTGGGCGCCTGAACTTATAGGATACACATCATTTCTAGTAACAGCAGGTCTCTTCTTTGTAGTGCAAAACTCCACTTTTATTTAATCAGGCTATATACATTTAGGATAGGTGTTCATTTTCAATTATGCCCAATCCACCTTTGTTGATAATCTCCACCTTGTAAACTTAAATTAAAATCCAGCAAGTCAGCACAGGGTTGATATGTGCCAAAATTATCTTGTAATATCCGAATAAAATTTCAGATACGTGTTTTTTGACTTTTGGCGCCTACAGCTTTGTTCATTGAGGCACCTTCACTTAATGTTAATACTGCAATTTTTTTAGTCGACCACAAGGTGAATTGCTAGGTGCCAAAAAATACCTTTTATTATCTGAATACATTACAGATACGTGTTTTTTTTTTGCACTTTTTTGGCCCAGTCCCAGATTTTGTTGATTGAGAGCCACCTGGCGGTTTAAATTTGAATCCAGCAATTGTGTAGTTACCACAGGTGAATTGATAGGTGCCAAAAAATACCTTTTTAATATCCGAATAAATAACAGATACTTTTTTTTTGACTTTGGTGCACTACAGTTTTGTTTTCATATTGATGCACCTTGCACTTAGAATGTGAATACTGCAATTTTTTCGCCACCACAGGTGAATTGATAGATGCCAAAAATACCTTTATTAAAAAAAATTCCGAAAAAATAAAACAAATTTTTCAGATACGTGTTTTTTTCACTTTGGCGCAGGCCAGCTTTTGTAGACAGAGCCACCTTGCAGTTAAATTTAGAATCCACAATTGTATAGTTACCACAGGTGAATTGAAAGGTGGCAAAAAATACTTTTATTTATCGCGAATACCATTACAGATACGTGTTTTTTGACTTTGGTGCACTAACAGCTTTGTTCATTGAGGCACCTTGCACTTAAAATGTGAATACTGCAATTTTTTAGTCACCACAGGTGATAGATAGATGCCATAAAATAACCTTATATTATCCGAATCACATTACAGATGACGTGTTTTTTTCACTTTTGCCATCAGATTTGTTGATAGAGCCACCTTGCAGTTAAAATTTGAATCCCAGCAACTTGATGTAGTTACCACAGGTGAATAGATAGGTCCAAAAAAATACCTTTTATTATCCGTACACATTAACAGATACGAGTTTTTTTGTACTTTTGCCCAGTCCCAGATTTTTGATAGAGCCACCTTGCAGTTAAATTTGAATCCAGCAATTGTGATTACCACAGTGAATTGATAGTGCCAAAAAATACCTTTTATTATCCGAATACATTACAGATACTGTTTTTTTGACTTGGTGGCACTACAGCTTTGTTTCATTGAGGCACCTTGCACTTAAATGTGAATACTGCAATTTTTTAGTCACTCACAGGTGAATTGATAGATCCACATAAATACCATTTTACCGAATTACATTACAGATAACGTGTTTTTTTGACTTTGAGCACTACAGCTTTGTTCATTGAGGCACTTGTACTTAAATTTGAATACTGCAATTTTTTTAGTCCACCACAGGAGAATTTGATAGGTTCCAAAAAATATCCCTTTTATTATCCAGAATACAATTAACAGATACGTGTTTTATGCACTTCTTGCCAGTCAGATTTTTTGATAGAGCCACCTTGCAGTTAAATTTGAATCCAGCAATTTGTGTAGTTACCACAGTGAATAGATAGGTGCCCCAAAAAATACCTTTTATTATCCGAATACATTACAGATACGTGTTTTTTTGTACTTTTGCCCAGTCCAGAATTTGTTGATAGAGCCACCTTGCAGTTAAATTTGAATCCAGCAATGGTGTAGTACCACAGTTGAATTGATAGGAGCCAAAAATACCTTTATTATCCGAATACATTACAATACGAGTTTTTTGACTTGGTTCACTACAGCTTTGTTCACTGAGGCACCTTGCACTTAACTGTGAATAACTGCAAATTTTAGTCACCACAGTGAATTGAAGGTGCCCCAAAAAAAAAAAAATACCTTTTATTATCCGAATACTTTCAATACGTGTTTTTTCACTTTGGCGCAGGCATCTTTGTTGATAATCTACTTTGCAGTTAAATTTGACATACAGCAATTTGTAGTCACCACAGGTGAATTGATAGTGTCAAAAATAACCTTTTATAATCCGAATACATTACAGATACGTGTTTTTGGCACTTTTGCCATCCAGATTTTGTTGATAGAGCAACCTTGCAGTTAAATTTGATATCAGCAATTGTGTAGTTAACCCCAGTGAATTGATAGGTTGCCAAAAATACCTTTTATTATCTGAATAACATTACAGATACAGTGTTTTTGCACTTTTTTGCCAGTCCAGATTTATTGATAGAGCCACTTGCAGTTAAATTTGAATCCAGCAATTTGTAGGTTACCACAGGCAATTGATCAGGAGCCAAAAAATACCTTTTATTATCCGAATACATAACAATACGCTAGATTTTTGACTTTGTGCACTAACAGCCTTTGTTCATTGAGGCACCTTGCACTTAAATGTGAATACTGCAATTTTTTAGTCACCACAGGTGAATTGATAGGTGCCCAAAAATACCTTTTAATTATCCCGAATACATTTCAGAAACGTGTTTTTTCACTTTGCGCAGGCCAGCTTTGTTGATAGATCTACTTTGCAGTTAAATTTGAATACAGCAATTTTGTAGTCACCACAGGTGGAATTGATAGGTGCCAAAAATACCTTTTATTATCCGAATATCATTTCAGATACGTGGTTATTTTTCGACTTTGGTGCAGTGCAGCTTTGTATGATAGATCTCTTTGCATTAAATTTGAATACACAATTTTGTAGTCAACACCGGTGAATGATAGGTGCCAAAAATACTTTTATGTATCCGAATACATTACAGATACTGTTTTTTGCACTTGGCCCAGTCAGATTTGTTTATGATAGAGCCACCTGCAGTAAATTTGATCCACAATTGTGTAGTTACCACAGGTAATTGTAGGTGCCAAAAAAAATACCTTTTATTATCAGAAATACATTTTTAAAGATACGTGTTTTTTCACCTTTGGCTACAGACCCAGCCAGCTTTGTTGACGTTGATAGATCTACTTTGCAGTTATATTTGATTCCAGCAATTTTGTTTTGATTTGAGGGATTTGAAATAGCTGTGATTTGCCGTCATTTAATAGAGACTTTACAAACACTCTTGCCATACCTTCTCAAATATGTATATTTCTGACATGAACTAAATTCAGGTGGTAATCGAGCAAAAGAGGGGGGTATGGACATGGATAGAGGTACGAGAGAAAGGTGCTCCTTCCAGTGCTGGCGACACACGCATGCCAAGCGGATCATCAGTTGCGACCGTCAGGCCTGTCATCACTGGGTCAGGGCCCAGTGCTTCTCAAGTAAACGAAACAGCGTGCCGAATCTGTCCTCATTGGTATAGATGCACACCTGCACCACCTCGTCCTCCCAGTCCACGGCCACAAAGTCGTCCATCACATCACCAGCATCCGTCAACATGAAGCATGCCAAAATGTCAACTCGTGTACCCACCACTGTGGATAATCCATTTTCTGAAGACCTCTTTTTTTCATGATTGACCAAAAGCGGTTGGGGTCAGAAGGCATGTTAAAAGATCAAGAGGCCAAAAGAGGATGATTTCTCTGCTCTGACGCCCAGTTACTTGAAGCCATCAGAGGAGGAGAAGGAAGCCGGCTCAATCGTCGAAAAATCCCCGGGCGGTCGGCAACGCTTGCAGTCCTCTTGCTTGTAGCCCGCAGCTCCTGAATGCAGAATGTCCAGGACGGACGAAGTTACCTGTGTTTTGAAAGATGATGATGACAACATTGCGGATCCAACGTGTCTTTTCAGCATGAATTTGCTTGCGAAGCGCTTCATCACTGACGAGGAGGAAGATGATGGGGTAGTGTCAGTACGGGTTCCGCCTCAAAAAAGGGAGAGGGCGGTCGCAGAAGTCCGCGATATGATTCCCCCGCCACGGTCAGCGCAAACCCGCTCCTCGCTTATCAACCGTTCAAAAGTCCAGGACCCACTCAATCCTGCCTTCTTTTACCAACCACTGATTCACCCAGGCGAATTCAAATGCCTCCTATGCCGTAACACGCAATAAGTAGAGGCAGAACACTAGGTGTAAAACCACGCTACCAACATGGTCTATCACATGCACGAAGCATGAGTGAAATAGAGGCAACACTTGGCCAAAAAAGGCCAGAACTGATACGCCCGGGCCTCCACCACTGTCACACCCTCTGTCTCCGCCTCCTCCGCCACCACCAAGCGTTCCTCAGCTGCCCATGTCTCTCAGAGTCATTAACAGTGTCAGCCTCCGCTCAAGCCTCCACCGTCGCCGAGTACCACCAGCACAACAAGACCCATTCCTATCCTACCCTTCTCCCTCCACCAGTTTATTGACGACCTGCATGCCCGTACAGTGGCCAGTCTAAGCAGCATCCTACTGTCTTCCAGGATTGGGGAAGCAGAAGAAACAACTTAAACCCAAACCATCCCAAAGCAAAACCTGAATGTCGCATTGCCAGTCTTTTGGCCTTGGAAATGTTACCTTTCCGTCTGGTGGACACAGATGGGTTCCGCCACATCATGGCCCTTGCCTGCCCTCCCCAATACCAGATGCCAAGCAGGCATTCTTTGCCAGAAAAGCCTTCCCATGTCGCCCTGAGCCAGCCACGTGTCATCTAAAATATTCAAAGCGCGTTGTCTGCATCTGTGGCTGGAAAAGTCCATCTGACCACCGACACATTGGACTAGTAAGCAACGCCAAGGCCCGCAATATCTCGTGTCAGCTCAATGGGTGATGCTGGGTGGATGTCCCCCAGGGGTGACGGTGGCTCTCAGGCTCGATCACCGCTCCTTCAAAACCGTAGGGATGGAGTAGGGTTCTTTCCCCCAAGGTCCTCTGGTGGAATCACTGTGGCCCAGAGAGAAACCAGGCCGTGTTTGAAATTAATCAGTCTGGAAGACGTCCACATACAGCTCAGGAGCTGTGGACTGCCTCCCGCAACGAGACCGACGCTGGCTGGTGCCCAAGAAACCTTGTGCAGGCAGGTGGTGTGCGATAACGGGGCGAAATCTGCTGCCCGCCGTTTTAAGACGGTATGCTTGAGCACATCCCATTGCCTGGCACATGTCATGTGAAACAATGTCCGTCCAAAATTTTCCTAAAGAGCTACCCGGGTCCTGGACTGCCTCTTGAGGAAGGGCCGAAGTCTAAGTTCGCACTTCGCCGTTCGCAACCCTGCTTCGGCCTCCCGTCAACCTCCATTGTTGACGTGGCAACTCGCTGGAATTCCACCCTCCACATTCTCCAGCGATTGTGCAGCGCATAAGCCATTACGCAGTAACGAATTGACACAATGGCCTGTACAATCAGCGGTTGTGGAACCTCGGGGTGTTGAGCCACCGAGAGTGGATCGGTGAACGAGCTCTGCACCATCCTTTGAAGAAGCCACCAAAATGGTACAGTGCGGACAATGCCCTTGTCAGCAAGAGCATTGTGTGATCTTAGTTTCTGAAACGATCGTGGACACATCTGAAACAATCAGGTCCCCCGCCAGCGACGGAGGAGGAAGACGGATACTGACAGATGCGGACACGGAGCCTTTCTCGTCCGTCAAATCCACAAGGCCCCGACAGTTTCACAATTTCATCGGTCTTCATTAGGCGTGGTTCGGGTCCCAGAGCTAGTGCAGGTGGGCGCAGCAGCTCTCAGTATGCAATCATCTCAGGCAAGTCAGGGTGTGTTGAAGCTGTGCCGGAGGCAGCGGAGGAGGAGGTAGGAGGTATTCCTAGAACAGCTGATGTTAACCGACGTCCATCGCCTTGGAAAGAGGTTGGCGCGAATTTGAGGCGGAGGAGGAAGATGAGGAAGATCAGTTTGCTATTGCCCCTCGACCCAGAGGCTTGGGAAATCAAGGCTCCATCTCTCACATGAGTGCTTGGATGCTCCATTTCCTCCAACATGATCCTCGCATTAAGGCCATCAAAATGAACAACAGTTACTGGGGGGCCACCCTCCGGGATCCCCGGTACAAAACAAAACTCAGCACTTTCCTTCCACCCACCCAAATAGAGAGTAAAATGCAGGAAATGGAGACCTTGCTGATTGATCAACTGGAGACATCTGTTGCGTCTGCTTCACGTTCCCCAAATGTCACCGGTGTAACAAAATCAGAGACGTGACAGCAGTAGAGTGACAATTAGGCGTAGCGGCAGCAGCAGGAAAGGTGGCAGAAGCCTAATGGGTGACCTCTGGCAATCTTTGTTTACCACCTCACCAACGCATGCAATGCAGGGCACACATCCCACACACAGAGATCAGCTTAAGATCATGGTGCACGACTATCTGCGTCTCAACACCGATGTTTTTGCATGTGTTCCGGACCCAATAGACTTCTGGGTATCCAAAATGGACGAATGGCCCGAGCTGGCTCGTCACGCCATAGAGGTGTTTTCCTGCCCAGCAGCCAGCGTCATATCTGAGCGGACCTTCAGCACAGCTGGAGGAGTCATTACAGACAAACGCATCCGGCTTTCCACAGATAATGTGGATCGTTTGACTTTCATCAAGATGAATCAGGCATGGATCTCTGATGATGTTGTGGCCCCAATTGCCGAGGTCACCGATTAGTTGCCAGTCTACTTCACATTCCTTTTCAAACAGAAATGGTCCTCTTGAAAACTTTTTTTTAAAATGATCATTTCTTACTGCAATTTTTATTCTCTTTTCCCAACAGTTCATTTTGCTGGTTTTGCTGTGAGGAGACTGTAAAAGACAGCAAGGTTTCATGACAACACCGTATTCCAATTTTCTCACTTTATCTTAAGAAGTTTTCGCATTGTCAATGGTTTTGAGGTCATGTTGCTGTGAGATACAGCAACAGAAAACTTTGGAACAGAAATGTGACTTCTAAGTGGCATTTCTCCCTCACAATTTTTAATAGTGGCTGAGAAGTCATATTTATAATTTTTTGGGGTCATGTTGCTGTGAGATACAGCAATAATTATGGTCCTTTTGGAACAGAAATTGTGGCTTCTAAGTGGCATTTCTCCCTCACAATTTTTAACAGTGGCTGAGAAGTCATTTTTATAATTTTTTGGGTCATGCTGCTTTGAAATGCAGCAATAACTACAGGTCCTATTAAAAAAAATGTTGTTTCTAACAGACATTTTTCTTCACAATTGACCAAGTGGCTCAAGGGTCATGCTTTGAATTTTTGGGGTCATTTTGCTGAATGCAGATACTACAGGTCCTATTTAAAAAATGTTGTTTCAACAGAATTGTTCTTCCAATTGACCAAAGTGGCTCAAGGTCATGGGGTTTTAATTTTTTGGGGCTTTTGCTTTTGA
>JAODAL010022780.1:0-63994 GCA_025379985.1 Phyllomedusa bahiana
CTCTGCTGAGCCTGTGCACACTGGTATCTACCACTATATGGTCACTTGTGGAGGTAATATACAGTCTGCAGAGCATGTGCACACTGGTATCTATTACTATATGGTCACTATATGGTGGTAATATACAGTCTGCAGAGTCTGTGTACACTAGTATCTACCATTATATGGTAATTGTATGGTGGTAATATATAGTGTGCAGAGCTTGTGTACACTGGTATCTACAACTATAAGGTCACTGTATGGTGGTAATATACAGTCTGCAGAGCCTGTGTACACTAGTAGCTACCATTATATGGTAATTGTATGGTGGTAATATATAGTCTGCAGAGCCTGTGTACACTGATATTTACCACTATGTTGTTACTATATGGCTGTCATTTTTGTCTTTGTATATTTATCTCAATTCATTAATAGTATAGGGGTATTATTCAGTCACTATGTGGTGGTAATTTATGGTCATGTTCTGGTGGTATTTTCGGGTCCTTATGTAGTAGTGTTATTGGTAAAGTTGATCTTGGTATAGTGGATTTGTTTTTTGTAGCAGTATGATGGTAATATGTATGGTCAGGTATTTGCTCCTTGTTTTATCTAGTAAATGCATGACTATTAGTAAGAGGTACTGGTAAATGTTCGGGGTCAGGAGAGGAACTGGCAGGGGAGGGTGGAAGCATCCAAAAGTTTTCTATAGGGCCCAGCCTTCTCTTGTTACACTCCAGACTCTTTGGATGTGATAATACACATCATGTTTGTAGGCCAAAAGGCACTGTATATTGACACCAAAACATCATATCAACAGTGAAGTTTGGATGTGGGAACATCATGGTTTGGGGCCTCTTTTCAGCATACAGCACTGGCAAACTTCATATAATTGAAGAAAGAATGAATGGACAAATGTACCGAGCCATTCTTGATAAAAATATGTGGTAGGAAGATGATTAGATGACAAGCGTGTGAACTAGCATTTTTGTAGCATTGACGTTTAAGGAAAGAGCGGATTGGTGAAATATTTTTCAGGTGGAGGCTTGGATGTGTGGTTTGAAGGATAGGGAGGAGTCAAGGTTTATCCCAAAGCAGCAAACCTGCGAGACCGGTGAAAGTGTAAAGTCCAGCCAATCACCTGACCTGAATCCAATAGAAAATCTATGGATGGAACTAAAGCTCATAGAGTTCATAGAAAGAGTTCACAGAACCTTCACGATTTGAAGAGTATGTGAGTGGAAAAATAGGCCAAAATCCCATCTGAGCAATGCATGCGAAAACTAAAAGCGCCAGTTTATTATACAACATTTTGTATAATACGCGGGCGCCAGAAGACGAGCAGAGAAAAGATGAGCTGTGGAGACTTTAGTTCGTCTTTTCTATTGCCGTCTATGGGCCTGCAGGAACGATCACATCTTCGGCGCTTTTAAAAAACTAAAAGCGCCGAAGATACAATTGTAATGCTGTACAGTGGAGACATAGCCTAAGAATCTCTCGATTTTGGCAACTTTTATCCATGACAACATCTCTGCTAGCTCATAATTAGAGCCAGATATCTTGCTTAGATACTCTCATTTTATTTTTTCAAAACCACTCCATCACCAGTGCCCCTTTAACAGAAAAAAAAGAGTATTTTTACCATTGCTTACATGAAACCAAAGTGTGTGCATATATATAGTTAAAATCAGAAGTTTACATACAATATATAAAAAGACACATATGCATGTTTTTCTCACTATCTGACATGAAATCAGAATAAACCTTACCCGTTTTAGGTCAATTAAGATTACCAAAATTATTTATATTTGCCAAATGCCAGAATAATGAGAGAGATAATTTTTTAAGGCATTTTATTTTTGCAAAGTCAAAAGTTACATATACTAGGATTACTATGTCATGTCTTTGAAATCTTCTGATAGATTTATTGCCATTATTTCAGTTATTTAGAGACACACTTGTGGATGTATTTTTATGCACACCAGAACCATACTGCTTCCATGTGTAACATCATGGGAAAGTCTAAAGAAATCAGTCAAGATATCAGGAATTGAATTGTGGACTTGCATAAAAGTCTTGTTCATCCTTGGGTGCAATTTCCAGATACCTGAAGGTGCCTTGTTCATCTGTACAAACAATTATATGCAAGTACAAACAAGATGGGAATGTCCAGCCATCACACCGCTCAGGAAGGAGACGGGTTCTGTGTCTCACTGTGCATATCAACCCAAGCACAAAAGCAAAAGACCTTAAGAAGATGCTGGCGGGAGCTGGTAAGATTGTGTCATTATCCACAGTGAAACAATTTCTGTATCAACATGGGCTGAAAAGCTACTCTGCCAGAAAGAACTCATTACTCCAAAAGAAACATATAAAAGCCAGATTAATGTTTGCAAATGCACACAGGAACAAAGACTTACACTTTTGGAGACATGTCCTGTGGTCTGACGAAACTAAAATTTAACTGTTTGGCCATAACGACCATCATTACGTTAGGAGGAAAAAGGGAGAAGCTTGGAAGCCTAAGAACACTATCCCAACAATGAAACACAGGTTTTGTAGCATCTTGTTGTTGGGTTATTTTGCTGCAAGAGGGACTGGTGCACTTCACAAAATAGATAGCATCATGAGGAAATGGGACTTCCAAATGGACAATGACCCGAAGCATACTGCCAAAGTGGCTTAAGGATAACCAAGTCAATGTTTTGTAGTGGCCATCACAAAGCTCTGATCTCAATCCTATTGAAAATTTATGGGCAGAACTTAAAAGGCAGGTGCGAGCAAGGTGACCCACAAACATGGCTCAGTTACACCAGTTCTGTTAGGTGGAATGGGCCAAAATTCCTACCATGACCCAAGTCATACAGTTTAAGGGCAAATACTAATGGACTGTATGTAAACTTTTGACTTTTATTCTTATTTCATGTCAGATAGAGAGAAAAACATGCATATGTGTATTTTTATATAGTGTATGTAAACTTCTGGTTTCAACTGTATATCTATATATTTTGCTATGCTTTACCTTATTTAGATAATAAAATGATTTAAAAAGTATTGTGTTTTTAGTGGTACCATTGTGGAGTGCGTATGTTTTTAAAAAAAAAAAAAAAACATGATAGTCCAGTTTTTAAGGCGGTGAGGTTTTTAAGGCCACTGTGTACTTTTTATCTTTTTTTCTGCCACTGTTTGTTTTTTAATCTTTTTTCATATAGCATTCTTCATATGAGGTAAATAAAATAATATTTTCAAGCTGTGGATGGAAATGGACATAACAATGCCAATTATGTTGGGGAATTGAACATGCATTCATACATTCTACAATATACTGCAATGCTAATGAGCATTTTGCTGTAACCACTTTTTTACTACATCGTGTCTCCTAAGAGTACTCTGAGTTTAGTCCTGGGGTCTTTCACTAGACACCTGGGTGCCATGCCATTTGCTTGGCACACTGTGATTGTGTTTTTAGGCTTAGATGCTTTCGTTATTATTGAGCATGGCATCTAAATTATTTAACAGCATAAATTTGAGTTATTTACAATGCTTAGACTCAGGACAATGAACCTGAAAAACAAAATGCAAACATATTTTCCCTGTCCTGCAGCTCTGACTCCATCAAGACAAGTCATGTGTCCAATTACTGGTTAAGGATATATTCACACACCACAGATATATGTATGAATAAAAATCTATTCCATTTATCTGAAAATCGTAGTTTAGCATAAAGCACAAAGATTTCAGCCCTCCTATACAGATGAAAAGAACAGTTGCAGACATGTATGCTTCAACTCTGCCTCATATGAATATATCATTAGCGTTCTTAAAATTTCCATAGTGATTAGGCTTTGAGATACTTGAAAGTTTAACAGTTTTACTGTACATCATACCAAATATTCTGCAAGGTTTTTACCGGTGAAATATAATGAAAATCTGTACTCACGTATTGGGATAACCTTCACATTGTGGATAGTTGTCATTAACATCAATTAGTCTCACTATTAATTCTGCTGCTGTTATATGAACTCTGTCATTATCGAATGCATGGACGACAAGTCGCTGTTCATGAACAATATTCGGATCTTCATAATCCAATAAATAGGCTATTTTTATTTCTCCAGAATCTGCATTTAATAAGTTAATAAACACATTTTGTAACTGGACATATTCTCCAAACAATAACATATCAGTGTATCAGTTCTTATTGAAACAGTGGTAAGAGAGCTGATACACTTTTTTTTTTTTTTAATCAAAGCACCATTACTCTAAAATATAATATCAATGTAAGTGAAATATATGACAAAAGTTTGCCACACTTACTTAGATATAAATCTTCAGCATTATTCTCATTTATCCCCTTACCACTGCAGCCAGTTTTGACCTCCATGACAATGCCCCATTTTTAAATCTGAAATGTGTCATTTTATGTTAGAATAACTTTTTGATACTTTTACCTATCCTGTACCGTTCATTATACCACATAAAACAGATTATAACTAGCATCCACCATATTTATACTGTACGTTAGCATACATTTTTAAATGTATTTTTGTTTTTTTGACAACTTTAGGGGGATTACAAATTTAATAGCAATTTTCACATTTTCAACAAAATTTGCAACACAGAATTCTTTAGGGACCAGTCCAATTCTGACGTGGCATTGAGGGGCCTGTAGTTAGATACTCCCATAAATGACTCTATACAAGAAACTGCACCCCTTAAAGTATTCAAAACAGCATTTAGGAAGTTTGTTAACCCTATAGTTTTTCACAAGAATTAAAGCAAAGTGGAGCTGAAATTTTAAAATTTCACTTTTTTTTGCAGATTTTCATTTTTATATCTATTATTTATTGGAACACAGTAAATAATAACAGGGAAACACAACTCAATATTGATTTCCAGGATTCTACCATTTTTAGAGATACCCCATATGTGGGCAAAGTGCGCTATTTGACTCAATCACAAGCATCAAAGTAGGAGGAGAAGCTACTGTCTTTTGGGGTCTCATTATTAGGATTTTCTTTAGGTGTCATAACAGGTTTGCGGACACCATAAGGTGCTAAAACTTAATAAACACCCCTAAAAAGACATCATTTGGAAATCTACACCCCTTAAGAAATATACCCCGGGTTTTAAAAAGTTATTGAGGCCAGGTGTTTCACAAATTTCTTTGGGGGTTAGGCTGTGAAAAATTTTTTTTTTTCCCAATAATATGCGTTTTAGGGCAAATGTTTTATTTTCAAAAGGGAATTTGGAACAAAAGCCCCCTGTGGGAAGATTCATTTTACTTCATCCCCAATCAGTCAGCATCTGCAGTTTGGCCCCCAGCCCAGGAAAGCTCAATTTACCAGTAATCAACCCCCCCCATTGTAATCCCTTTTTTCTGTAGGAAGCCACAACGCATGGGGTAAAACCATAAAAGGGGACCTCAGAAAACTAAATTGCCCCAAGCACATGCTGCCTAAAATTCCCAAGCTTAAAAGGCTTGAATGAAAATGACCCTCCCAAACCCGTTTTCCGAATTTCTATGTTTTTATAGGGATGCTAATAACGGGTGCATGGCGAGTTATATCTGAAATAGGGAAAAACTCCCCACAAAGCCACCATTTCCATTTTTCGGGGGGGCCGGGGGACGAGATTTAGAACCGGACTAGGGGCCCCAAAAGAAGGGTGTCTGATATCCGGGCTCTTGAAGGTCCAGCCGGTTTGAGGTTTACCGGCTCATTTTCTGTCCCAATGCCCTGCCGCGTTATAGTCCATTTTTGTGTTTGTTAAAGAAACTCCCCAGCCGAGTGGAGGAGTTAAGCCATCCCAGGGGTGTTGGGGGCGGTAGGGGGCTGCCCAGTGGGCTGTCCCTACAGATATAAGCAGGGAGCCCGTTGGGCTTACCATTGATCCTGGGGGGGGTTTAAACCTAAGAGCTTTCCAGGAGCACCCACCGCAGCACCCAGGCCCATACGCCCCCATGTGGCCAAAAAGGTAACTTGCCCTTTTTTTAACGGTTTTGTCTGTAACCCATAATTGTATTTTCCCCTTTGATCTTACTTGTATTTTTTATTTTTTTTAATATTTGTTAGTGTGCCCCCCAAGGCAAATTTAAATCTAAAAATTTTAATTGATTTTGTCTGTCTTGTCTGGGCCTCACCGCTTAGTACTGCCCAAAAATATATAGCAAACCCCAAGGGCTGGTTTCGGCCCCTTGTTTAAGTCGGTCAGGGGGACGGTCTTTCCCTAAAACTAGAAACTGGTGAAGCCTTTGGGGGGTTTTGGGACGAGGAAAGTGTTCCTCGTCCTCCCTTTTCTCCCTGTCCCCTTTTTGGCAGGGGTTAACATGGAAAAGTATTGGCTGCCCCTTTTCCCCCCCTAGAGGGCAGGCAAGCGAGTTTCCCCCAAGTGGGGCCGTCGGTCCTCGAGTAAATGGCGGAATAGGCTGTTTTCGTACATATTGGTGGCGAGCGGTGGGATAAAGACAATGTGTGTGTGAGTGGGGTTCCGTACCCCCAAATACTAAGGATCCCCAGCTGGGTTTTGCTGGGGGGGTTTTACGTTAAATCGCACTAGCCCGTCAGAGTGAAAAATACAAGGTTTTGGGTGCTTTTCGGTTTCATTTTTTTGTGTCGAAACCCAAAGTGTTCATTGCAAGGATGGTGGTCATAGCAAGGGCAAAGCGTGGCCAGAGGAAAACCAGTGGTAAAAGTGACCAGGAGGAGCTGGGCCCAGACCAGATATGGATTGGGGGCGAGGAGGAGTCCGCTCGGGCTCCTCAAGGAGCGTGCAGGTGGTCGTGGCGCAGTTGGGCAGCTACATTCGCATTCTCCTGAAACTCCCCTGGCTAAGCTTGAGGCTGGAGACCTCGACGCCTAAAAGGCCTCTGCAGTTGCAGAACTTTGGGGGAGCGCATGGAGGTTCGTCAGCGTGGGTGACCCCCAAATTACAGGTGCTTCAGCGGAAAAGGCCCAAGTCCCCCGGGCCCAGCAAGACCCTCCAAAAGACCCAGGTCCCAAAGTTAAGGGGGGGAGGATTTTCCCCTTTGCGGATAAGGTGGGGACCGGCACCTTCTTGCGGGCATTTGAAAAATTTTGGCCGCCAGCACCATTGCCTGGGAACGTGGGCCCAGCTTTGACCCCTTTCTTCAGAGGTAAAGCTTGGGATTGGGGGGAATGCCCAGCGAGCCACGTGCCCTTCGGGAAAACTAAAGAGGGCCTGTCGGAGTACAATCTCCCCCCCTGAGAGTCCCGGGAAGAAGTCCGGGGGTTTGCATCAGGGTATACAGACAGCGGGGCCGACCACATGGGGGGCCCCAGAGAGCAGTCGCCCAGTGGACCTCGGGGCAAAGATCCCCCGTCCAGAGGAGGAGTCATCACCACGGAGCAGTTTTTGTGGAATTCCCCCGGGCCTCCGCAGATCTTCTGACCGGAAACCCTGGGGGGGGCACCCCAAGCAAACCTCGCGGATGAGTATCCCAAAATGGGCCCGGAAGCCGGAGCACCCCAGTTGGAAGGGGGGAAGGGGCACCGGGGGACAGTTGTCCTTTCCCCAACCCCAAAGGGGGCCCCCCCCCTTGTTTCACGTTGGGGGGGGAAACCCCCGACCTGCACCTTTGCAAACAGCAGACATTTCACCCCCAATGCCCCCAGGCCGAAGGGCCCGCCCCGTCCCCTTTCCAAAGGCCCCCCAATGTTTTTTGTGGGTGGGGGGGGGGGAAAGGGCCCTGTAATACACCCGTCCCTTGGGCCGGTCTGTTGCCAGGGGACTCTTGGCCCCGGGGCTGGAATGACTGTGGTGCGGCCCCTGAGCGGGTGTCCCCAAAAGGGGACGATACCCGGAAAGCCCTGGCTGTTGGAATTGGAGGCGTTGTCCGGGGCGCTGCCAGTTGCCAGGGTGTATTTGGATGGGGTCCCGGGCGGGGAAATGCGGGGGGGGGGGGGTTTTCCCGAACATTCCAGCTAGTATTTTGTTAGGGCAGACTTGGGGGGGCTGGTACCCCGTTTTGAGGCCCTGAAGCCCCCGGTTGCCCCCCCTAAATGTGATGTGTATAACCCATGTTAATATTGTGGAAATGTTTTTAACATTTATATGGGGGGTTTTTGGGGGTTGGGTTTTGGGGGTGTGTTGCTGGGCAGCGGTGGTCCAGCAAGCTGTGGGATTTGTTGCCCTTGGTGTGGAAAAGGGGGGGACAAAAGGGGCGCAGCTGTGGTGGGGGAGATGTGGGTGGGGCGGGGCCCCCGGAAAGGCCCAGGGCGGGTCTCCCACAGCCAGGATGTAGGGGCCGGGTTTTAGGCTAAGCAGATTGGGACTTTAAGACGCCGGGGGGGGGGGAGCCCACCAGCGGTTGCAGCGGTCTGGGCTGTCAGCCGTGGGGGGCCAGGACCAGGGGCCCCTCAGGGGCCCGACGGTACCCTCCCTGGGACCGGTAAGTGCCAGGGTAGCGGGGGCCCAGGAGTGGGCCCCGGGGGGAAACCGCGGTGGGGCAGTCTTCCATTTGGGCCCGGTTGTCAGATTTTTTCAGGCAGGTTAGTGGTGACGACAGCCTGAAAGCTTAAAGGAGCGGGCGGCGCAGCCCCCCTTGATTAACCGCGCGGGTGGTTGGGCCCAAGGACGGCTGTACCCGTGACGGCCCACCGGGGTTCCCCCGGAGGCTTTGGCCCAGGGGCTTTTGGTTTTGGTACCCTACCGTTCGGGCGGAGTTGTTGCGGGTTGCGCATGAGTTTCCCGATGGCCGGACCCCTGGGGGATCCCCAAGCCCCGGAAAGGTGGCCAGCATTTCACTGGCCAAAGATGGGGATGATGGGGCGCTATTTCCGTTTGTGCGACCTGTCAGAGGGTGGGGAAGGGGGGCCCGGGCCCAAAAAGCCCATGGTACCTGCTATTTTGAGAGCCTTTCAGGAGGGGGCTGTGGATTTATTGGCGCTGTCCCTTTCCAGCGCCCCAGGAAACGTTCCATGACGGTAGTAGATCCACGGGGTACCTGGAAGCGGTAGCCTTGTCGTCCATTGGGCGACAAGGTGGCTACCGCCTTACTGGAGTTTTTCTCTCGGGGGGCTTTCCCAAGAAATGCTCACTGACCCGGGGGGCCATTATGTCCAGTTAAAGGAGTCCCCTTTTGTAAGCTGTACAGGTCAACATTGGGGCCCGCCCGTACCACCCACAGACTAATGGCCTTGGGGAAAAGTTCAATGGCACCCTGAAGCGATGTTAAGAGGGTTTGGGGACCCCACGGCGCGTGGGGGCGGTACCTCCCAAACCCTTCTATTCGCATGGGGGGGGAGTCCCACAGGCCCCAAGGATTCGCTCCTTTGGGGTTTTTGGGGGGATGCTACGGGGCCCCGGTTTGGTGAAAGGAGGCCCGGAAAGGAGACTTTTCAACCCCGGGGTTGTCGGTCATTGAGTATGTCGTGCGCTTCCCTGACAAAAGCAGGCCTTGACCGGTAGTGCACGAAAATATGCGCGTCCCCCCCGCCAAGAAGCAGTGGTAGACCAAAGCTTGTGAGAGGACCTACCAGGTGGGTCAGAAAGTGTGGGTCCCGGTCCCCTACCGAGGACAAGCTTCAGGCGCCCGGGAAGGCCCCTATGTCGTGCACCAGCAACTAAGCAAAATACGTACCCGGTCCCCTGGCCCCGCCGGGGAAACGGAAGCCCTTCCCCGTGAAATGATGAAGGGCATCATGGTGGGAGGCTGTGCCCTTCCGTGTGCAACCTGCCAGATTTGGTGAGACAGAGAACCCCTTGGACATTTGCCCCGTAGGGCAGGTGGTCCATAGAGGATGTGGAGATTTGTGGAAGTCCCGGAGGACAAACGGTCCCAGCTGTTGCCCCAATCTCCACCCTTTCCGGGCATTTTCCTAACGGGGATGGAAAGGGCGGGTCAGCGGTCTCACGTGGACAAGGGGTCACCCCCCAAAACGGCGTTCAGCATATCGGATCTCGCCGAAGTGCAGCAGCACATGGGGAGGGGATTGACGAGATGTGAAGCTGGGGGCTCCGGGTCCAAACAGTGCCTGGCCCTCGCCTGTAGTCCTCGTCCCCAAAAAGGTCGGACCACCCCTTTTTGGGGGTAAAGGGGCTCAACGCTGCCGGTCATGTGCGTACCCCAAAGCCACGATCGATGACCTGCTCGATCAGTTGGCGGGGGAAAATCCTGCATCATGGATCTGGCCCGGGTTTGGCAGATTCCCCCGCCCCTGAGGAAGGGAAGCTCTGCCTTTATCCCCATTTGGGTGTACGAGTCCACTGTGATGCCGTTCGGGATGAAGAATGCCCCCCGCCACTTTTCAGCGGTGGTAAACACATTGTCAAGGGGTGGAAAGGTACGCGGTGGTATGGATGACAGAGCCGTTTTCAGTCCACCTGGGAGGATCCCCCGCACCCGGCAGGGGCTTGGACGATCTACCCGGCAGGGTTTACCAAAAGCAGAAAAGTGCAGTGGGCATGGTGAGGTCCATACCCGGGGCACGGGTAGGTGGGGGGGGCCTTGAAGCCAGAGGGCCCCGGAAAAGTGGAGCCATCCCTCCCGGCCCACCCCCAGGAACCCCAAAAACAGGTGATGTCCTTCTTGGGCCCACTGGGACTTAGGAGGTTTGTTCCCCACTATAGTGCCCGGCAAAGCCCTGACGACCTCACCCGGAAAAGGTTGCCCCCGCAGTCGATTGGACAAACGATGTGGCGGCCTTCCCAAACCCTCAAGGCCACCTTGACCGTCCCAGTACTTCAAGCCGCCCCTTCACCGGCCAGTTTATTGTACAAAACCCACGCCGTGATTTTTTCGGGGCAGTGCTCAGCCAGGTGGACACAAAGGGACGGAAAATGTTATGTCCTGAGCCGGAAGTTTGCCAGGGGGTGGCCCCATTCCACATGGAAAAGGAAAGCCTGGGGATTTTGTGGGCCCCGCAGCAGCTCGCCCTATTATAAGGGGCAAATTTCATTGTGGAGACAGACCCCAAACCTTGAGCTGGTTACACACGGGTCTCCCGGAAAACCAAAGGGGGGTTGTACACTGGACCTGGCGTTAAAAAAGTAGCCTCGTCATTCGCCACGGAGGGCCGAGACCACGGGGAGCAAAGGGGGTTTTCCCCACAGGGGGGGTGGTCACCCTGGCGATTGGGGAGCACCGGGAGGTGTGCCCCCTGCCCTCAAAAAAGGGGGGGGTGTGAGGAAGAATTCACTTTCTTATCCCCCAATTAGTCGCATCTAGCCCGATGGCCCCACCAAAAATAAAACCAAAAAACCATTGTAAATGCTTTTCTGTAGGAAGCCACCAAGCATGGGGTCAAACCATGAAAGGGGCCCTCATGAACTCAAATTTGCCCCCAAGGGGAAAATGCTGCTCAAATTCCCCGCTTCAAAGGCTTTAATGAAAAATGACCCCAGCCAAACCGTCCCGAATTTCTATGATTTATAGGGATCCTTTTAAAACTGGTGCATGGCGAGTTTTATCGAATTTGGAAACCCCCCCCACAAGCCCCCATTTCCGGTTTCTGGGGCGAGGGGGCCGGATATCCCGAAAGGACCCCGGACCCCTAAGATAGGCGTGTTTATATCCCCCGGGGTCGTGTGGTCACCGGTTCTGTGGTGCTACCGGCCGGTTCTTGGGCCCAAAGCCCCCCCGCGTTTTTAGTCCATTTTTGTGTTTGTATCAGAAACTGCATGACCGGTGGGAGGGTTATAGACCATCCCCGGGGGGTGTGGAGGCATGTAAGGGGGGCTGCCACGTGGGCTGTCCCCTCAAGATATAAACAGGGGCCCCTGTGGGGTCTACCGTTTATCCTGGAGGGGGGGGACAAGAGCATTTCCGGAGCATCCCAAGCAGCAGCCAGGCACATACGCCCCCCCTGTGGGAAGGGAACTTGACCATTTTAAATGCCCTTTTTCGTAAAAACCCCCAATTTTATGTCCCTTTGATCTTACCCGAAAATTATTACCTTTTGTTAATTTGTTTATTTGTCTAGTGTGCCCCCCCAAGGGTAAAAAAATCTATAAAATTTAAATTGAGTTGTCTGTCTTTATCATGGCCTCACACGCCTGTCTCGGCCCATAATATTTTTGCTACCCCAAGGCTGGTTTCGGTTGTTATAAAATCGGTGGCGGTTTTATGACTAAATAGAAAAATGGTGGAGCGTTCAAGGGTTTGGGGAGGAAAGTGTTCTTCGTCCCCCTGGTTCCCTGTGCCCGTGTGGACAGGGTTTTAACATTTTGGAACAGTATTGGCTGACCTTGTGCCCCCCCAGAGGGGGCGAAGTGAGTAACCCAAGTCAGGCGTCGTCCTCGAGTGGGCCCGGGGGATGGCTGTTTTGTCACACCCCTAAAATGTTTATGCAATTTTAGGTTCGCAATACCCTAAAAATGGTTTTTAAACCGTGTTTTGGGGGACTGGGAGGGTATTTAATGGGGTATGCGATTTTGTTTGCCATGTTGCATTTGCAAGCCCCCAAAGTACCATAACAGGTGAAATCTCCCAGAAGTCAAGCCATTTTGGAATCAACAGCCTTCAGGGAGTTCAGCTAGTGATTTATTGTGCATTGGACCATGGAAATGAAAAAAAAAAAAAACAATGATTCTTTTGTTGTTTTTTGGGATTAATTTTTGCAGAGTTCGAAGTGCGGTATTAATAACATGAAAACTTTACTGTGTGGTCGGTACAATTGCACGATATATAAATTTTATATAGTTCTTTTATGTTGTACTACTTGAACATAATAGGAAATGTGTTCTAAAAAATTGTGTTTTTTTGTTGTCAAAGTCTGACAGCATAACTTTCTTATTTTTCTATAGACTGAACTATATTAGTTGACATTTTCTTCGTTCATATGATGACTTGATCACTTTGTATCAAGGTTTTTGGAGGCGGGAGGAACAGCATTCCTGTTAGCATTTTTTTTTTGTTTTTTTTACCACTGCTCATTGTGCAGTAAACAATTAATGTTAAATTATTCCGCGGTCAATAGCAACTACAAATGATTATATTTTATGTTTTTATGATTTTACACAACTAAGGTCATTTTTTTTTCGAAAAGGACAAAATACCGCTTATGTATCGCCTTAGTCTGAGAACCATAACTTTATTTTTCTGTGTACAAAGCTGTGTAGGGGCTTTTAGTTGGACCTTTTTATTGGTATAATTTTTTGGGAGACACATGGACTTTTTGGTCTACTTTTAATTCATTTTTGGGAGAAGGATGATAGTTAAATATAGCCAATTTGGTGGGGTTTGCTTATTTTGTTATTTACAGCACTCACTGTGCAGTATACACGAATATTAGTTTTACTCCATGGGGCAACACATTTTTGAGATTTACCCAATTTAGTCTATTTTTGCTGGGATCAACTGAATTTTCATTGGTAACTACCTTGGGGTTTATATGACTTTTAATAGCTTTTTATTGTATTTTATGTGCAGTGGGATGAACAAAAAATTGCAATTCTACTTTGTGTTTATTTTTTAACAGCTTTATGCAGGTTAATAAAGTGACAGATGTACAGGATTACCATCCGGTTGAATACAATTATGTGTACTCTTTTAATTTTCATCCTCTTTAGAGCGATTTCCGTTTCATAATGGGAAAGGGCGTGTTACGTGTTGGTACAATCAGGGTTGTCATGGAGACCATCGGACCCCCACAATCTTGTCATGGGCGCCATTGTCTTTCCCTTACTTTCTGCAGTCACTTTTGGCTGCGGCTATCCTCAGGGGCTTAATAGGCTGCAACTGGAGTAAAACTCCTGTCTTGGGCCAATGCTGAGGCATACCAGTTGTTATGTATAGCTGGTTTCTTCACAGTGAAAAGTATACATCACTTTGCGTAACCCCTTATGTCAAATGTTGGGGAGGGTTAATATACTCTGCACAGACTCAATCATAAGAACTCATGCAAAATCCTACTCAAGTCAGAAGTTATCTTTGTAGTTTTTTGTGGTCACGTTTATAAACCACAGCAAAAGCAATTGGGTGTTTTCTCATCTATCTGGTTTGTATCCTCCATTGGTACATGCCTATTCTGTTTTCATTGCTTGAAGTTTACTATGGGATTATTAATTATTCCTGGTATTTTCATATCATTTGTAGGACACTTTTGAAAAAATGTTTTTAATTTATTTAATCAGCGGTATTGATCTGGTGTTAAATTATGTGATACGCTGCATGCAATTAACAGGGTAGTCTGAAACGTTTGGGTCAGATCAATATTAGAAAGTGAAAGAAGCTCTGGGTGAGTCTGTGCTGTAACTGCGAGAGGGGATTAGGATATGATTGGTTGTTGTCTTGACACCAGTAGGCCTTTGATTTATTTTTTAGATTGTTGGACAACTCTTTAAGGTTAGCTAACCTAGTTTTTACACATTTTTTAAGCATTGTTTGATTTACGGGTCATGGCTGTTGTTGTGGCTGTTCAACATATACGAATGTCGATTAATTTAGTGTATTTTGGTGTGTTTTTTATTTTTTGCTGCATTTTTCCCATCACAATAGATATGTTCCATTAATGATTTGTAATGCATAAAAAATGCTTAAACTACCATAAAAATAACCGAATACGCATGTCAATGTTGATGCAGAAGATAAATAGTAAAGTCTATGTGTATAACTGCCACAAACTGGCAGACAAAAACACTATTTGCAGTTAGGCTAGTTTCACATATCATTTGCATTCTTTTGAAGTCAGTTTTGTTCTTTGTTTCATATTTTAAGTATAGTAAAAGGCTACTCTAAAACACAGGGTTGCTATTACCTCTTGTAAATACAATTAATAAAAGACAAAAAAAAAAACCTGTTCTGAGCCACAACAGAATAAAATAGAGCTTACCTCATTTCCATGTTTGCTGCATACTAAAGGATATACTTCTTTCATAAATTTGACAATACGATTCAGCAAAAAGTTCATAATATGCTGTGTTGCTGGGCTCCACTGAAACAACCAAAATCTACACTTTTTTAGTATTTACTGATCTTTCAGGAACCTATAATGCCACAAACCATGAATACAGGAGATCTTACATCTTCAATGTACTATTATTTACCTGTCATCTTAAATAGCCCAGGATAAGTTGGAAAATTCATAGTGTACACTGTCTCCAATATCTCGGTCTGTGGCTTGTAGTTTAAGTACAACTATCAGGTGGACGATTTTCAGGGATGTCAATAGGACTTATCTGGTTTAATTTCTGTGATATTGAAACAAAAGCAATGAAATATTTATTTGTTTATTTCTTATATGATGCAATAGACAGGGGTCTTCGATGGCTTAGTAAATAGGCCACATAGAAAAATTTGAAGTTCGATGGCCCACATTTCCTATCACGTGGCGATACAATACAAAATTAGATACTCCAGTTGTTAAACATAGAGATGGATGCAAATATGTGAGCTTGCTTCTTTTTTTTTTTGCCAACACCACACATTTATAACGGGAGTAGGGTGGTGGAACCAACTTTTTTTTAAATTTATTTTATTTTTTACTTTTTTTACTTGTCTTAATATGTACTTAAAGTGAGTGCTCTCTTGATCATGTTATAATTAGAGTTGGGCGAAACTGATTCTAATGAAGGGAATTCGATTAGCATTTCAGGAAAACTTCGGTCGGAACGAAGTCCAACTTTGGGTTACTTCGGTTGTAACGAAGTGTGCTTTTGATTGATAAAATGGCTGCGAGCACATGACGTGTACATGGGGCAGAGAATCATGGGAGGAAGAAGGGCATAGCCTACATGACATGTGCAGAGATTGAAGCCATCAGAGACAGGGGGATTCTGTGGAAGTCCACCGCACTATATAAGTCCAGGCACGACTGGGAGCTCATTACCGCTCTCATGTACTGCTCAGGGAAGGTGCTGCTGCGGCTCGATTGTGATAGCTGCTTACTAAAGAACTGGATTTTTATACAGCATTTTTGTGGGGTGGTCTCAGCTTGTTCAGAGGCTGCTTCTCTTAAAGTTCTCATTTCTGATTTTGTGGGTATTGGATCTGAAGTCCAGTGTGTGTCCAGTTGCAGCTGCGGATATACATTTAATGCTAGCTGCACACAGCAATTGATTATCCAAGGGGATCTAAGCCAGATCCTGTTGTATTCATTTAAAGAAACAGCATTTTTACAATACAAACACCACTTCTTTTTTGCTGCTCAATTCTTTTGCGCAATTTCCATCCAGGGGTTAATTTAAGCGTTGTTCTGCTGCAGTGGTGACTAAAAGAAACGTTTACTTCACGCCAAACAGACATTTTTCCTGTAGCTAATTCACAAGCGAAGGTTTAATCTACAAGTTTTCTCTTGTTGTTAGCATACAAAACACGCCATTGTAATACGCTACAAATCTCGTACTTTTTGTTGCTCAATTCTATGCGCAATTTACATCCCAGGGGTTAAATTAAGCGTTGTTCAGCTGCATGTGGTGACTAAAAGAAAACGTTATTTCACCGCCAAATAAATACCATTTTTCTGTAGCAATAATCACAAGCGAAGGTAATTACAATTTTTTTCTCTTGTGTTTAGCGTAAAAACACGCCATTGTAAACACGCTTTACAAAGCTCGTAGTTTTTGATTGCTCAATTCTTTTGCGCATTTACATCCACGGGGTTAATTCGGGTTGTTTTGCTGTTGTGGTGACTAAAACTAAACCGTCTTTTTTCACGCCAAAATACATTTTTCATGTTTATAGCATAATTCACAGCGAAGGTTAATTACAATTTTTTCTCTTGTTGTATAGGTAAAATAACACATTGTAAACGCATACAAAGCTGGAAGTTTTTGGCTGTCTCAATTCTTTTGGCAATTTTACATTCCCAGGCGGTTAATTAAGCGTTGTTCTGCTGTTGTGGTGACTAATATAAAACCGTCTTTTTCAACGCCAAAAATTACATTTTTCCTTGTAGCCATTAATTCACAAGCGAAGGTTAATTTTTTACATTTTTTTCTTGTTGTGTAGGTAAAAAACACGCCATTTTTAACGTTCAAAGCTGCTAGTTTGTGGTTTTTCTCAATTGTTTTGGGGCAATTTACATCCGGGGGTTTTTTAAACGTTGCCCGCTGTTTTGGGGGAAAAAATAAAACCGTCTTTTTCAAACCCCAAAAAAAAAGAATTTTTCCCGTAGCATAATTTTACAAGCAAGGTTAATTCAAGTTTTCCCCTTTTTGTGTAGCCTTAAAAAAAAAGGCATTGTAAACGTACAAAAACTGCTTTGTTTTTGGTTGCTCAATTGCTTTGGGGCCCAATTTTCATCCAGGGGGTTAATTAAGCGTTGTTCGGGTTGTGGTAAATTAAAAAAAACCGTCTTTTTCACCGCCCAAAAAAAACATTTTTCCGGGGCTAATTCGCAAAACGAAGGTTTAAATTTAAAATTTTCCTCCTTTTTTTGTAGCGTTTAAAAAACACGGGCCAAATTTTAAACCCGCCTAAAAAAAAGTGTAAACTGTTTGGGTTTCCAATCTTTGGGGCAATTTTTCTTTCCCGGGGGTTTTTTTTTTGTGTTTTTTGGAGTTTTACTCCCAAAAGGGTTTAAAAGGGGGTTTTCCGCTACAAAGAAAAGCTTTTTTAAATTGTAGGGGAAAACAAAAAAAAAAGACATTTTCCAAAAATATTGCATTGTTCCCCCCTGTTTTTTCCCCAAAGGATCCCAAGGGGAATTTATTACCTCCGTGGCTAATTTTAGTTTTCCCCCAGTAACCAAACCCGTAAAAAAAATTCCCCGGGGTGTTTGTTAAAAGAGATAACAGAGAGTGGTCTTTACACAAAGGGGGCAGCAGTGTCATCATGTCCTGTGCTGCCCGAAAGGGGAAAAAGGTTTTGATTTTTTCCAAGTAAACGTCTGAATTAGGGCTTTTTTTTTTGGGGGCAGAAAAAATTTCCTTTTGGGGTTTTAGAAGCTAATTAATCTAATTAGCATCTGAAAAACACGGAGCTTATGCGTACAAAGGGATGGGGGTTTATGCAAATTTAAATAAAAGAACCTAGGAAGTGACAGAGAATTTCTTTTATGCATTCTTTGAAAACCCCGTGGGGAGACAATCCTTTTAAATTTAAACCCGTTTTTGCTTTTTTTTCCATTAAAAAAACAAAAGATTTTTAAACCACACATACAAGGTTTAATTTTTTTCCCGCCCATTTGTGGGGCGCAATTTTAAAATTTCCAAAGGTTACCCAAACTTTTTAATGGGGTTTATTTGGAGTCAAATACAGGGTTTTGTAAATTTATCATATACAGTATCTTCAAACAAAAAATGTCTGTACATTTTAGAACAAACGGGATGTCGACCCCGAGAGGGGGGAGGCACCTTCACCCCGTGAGTGGAGAGGCACAAAATTCCCCGGCCCAGGTCGCAGCACAGCAAAGGGGGGCGTCGCAGCAGGGGGGGGTCCCCCTTGGGGGGGATAACGCCGCTTTTCATCTAGCCCGGCCCCCTTTTTGTTTACTACAACCCAAAGGGTTTTTTGATTGGGTTTACTAGGGCATTAAAATTTTCCCCCCCAGATGACATCTGAAAACCCCAGCCCAAAAGTCGGTTTGGGGAAAGTCCCGACACAACCCTTAGTTGGCATGGCCCGGGAGCGGGTCAGCGGGCCCCCACCAGTCCCCCAACCCGCCTTTTGTCCCCTCCGGTTTCCCTTCAAGCCAGAGATCAAATTTTTGGGCTAGGCTCAGCGCCAATATAAGCGAGGATGAACAAATTTGAGGGGGCAGTCAGCACTACTTGGCGCGAAGAAATGGGGCCAAAAAACCTCTGCTTCTTGCAGTAGGCCGGGAAAGTATTGATGTTGAAGTGGGTTTGGGGGGTCCCTGTTGTGGGGTTTTGCCCCTGCATCCAAGACCGGGGTTTATTGAGGAAAGACAGGGGCATGAAAAAACCCAAAAAATTTATGAAGTAGCCGACCACACGGGAGCCCGGGGGAGGAAAGGGGTTCACATCGTCAGAAGAGGGCGTTTTAGCTTCGCGTCAGGCCAGCGGCGCAGCCAGCAAGTGGGGTTTGTGGGTTTATCAGCAGGATTGCGCAGTTTTGAGGGTTTGGGAACCCCAAACAGCCACGGGGTAAAAAAACCCCCTTCAAAGGTCCGGGGGCTCAGCGAGGCAGCGGGGCAGTAGTCACTCAGTACGGAGCGTGGTGGTAAAATCAGCTACTCGGCGGTGTGGGCAGGAGGAGCCAAATATGGGTATATGTAGAATCTGTGGGCAGAAAGTGAAGCGTGGCCAGGGAGCTAACGGGGCACCACGCCCTGCGTCAACAAAAGCAGCGTCACCATCCGTGGCCTGGGAGAAACGTGGCTCAGATGTGGTGGTCCTTTCCTCCCGCCGCACAACAGCAGCAGCAGCGGCCAGTGGCACGCATGCCATTGCAGCCAGTCAAGGCTCCACCCCCTTTCTGCAGAAGGGAGCGTTTCTCTTTTTCCATCATCTCCCGTCCAGATGCTCCTGCTCCCCACTACTCATGGCGCCAGCAGTCGTTCAGCGAGCGATTGCAAGAGAAAAACAATATCGTTCCAACCATCCTAAGCTGCAGAAGCTGACCGTCCTGTCCAAGTTGTTGGTACTGCAGTCCTTCCAAATTTCCAACTGGGGGACTCTGCACCAGTCAGAGAACTCAAGGCTAGTGCCGAGCCAAGATGGAGAGTTCCCCGCCGTAATTTATTTTTCCAAAAAAGGGAGTACCAGCACCTCATAAAATATGTAGAACAGAAGTTGGGCCAGTCCTTGGGGCTTATCAGTTTGTTCCAAGGTGCACGGGGAAAACGCGGGCTTCTGGACTGTAACTACGGTCAGGGCCAGTACATGTCTTTAGGCCCACGGGTGAATGTGCTTCCTGCCCAGGCACACCAACAACTGGACAGAGACGCCGCTTTCTCCTCCACATTGTCAAACTGCGGCTCCTGCGCCAATGTCCGCTTCCCTATTCCTCCACCACCAAACCACCAAACTCAGCCTCCACAAGTACTGCTCCATCATAAACCCCATGTGTAGGGCACAGCAGTGTTATGCAGTTCTACACCGGCTTGCCTCGGTGAACGAAGTCACACAGGGGTGGAACTGCCCCGCGCAGCAGCAAAAATCGATGTGTGGCTTTCTCCGTGCCAACCCCGCAAATGGGAACCAAAGGGTGACGGACAATGGGAGGAACAGGTGTCCCGCTGGGACCGAGAGGGAGGGCCATGCGCCCTTATAGCGCATGTGTTCAATCTGGTTTTGAAAGGGTTCCCAAGTCTTCCACCGATCTTCAGAAGTTTTTGAAAATGGCCAGGGAAACGTTATGCACTTCATCCATTCCCACAAACCAGGGAAACCCCCCTCGAGTTGCAGTGGCAGAACGTCCTCCCCCAAAACACTCTGATATGCGTGTTTCCCCCCCGTTGGAATTCCAGCCTGCACATATTGGACCGACGTATGAACAGAGAAAGGCCATTAACGATTTTTTATGATCCAGGCGGACGGAGTACCCACTGTGTAAAATTTGATTCACCAGTGGCAGCCAAAGCGTGACACCTCCGTTGTTTAGGCCCCTTCGAGGAGGCCACGTTATTTGCATTGCCCGGACAATGGGATAAATAACGCATTCCCCCTGCTTCATGTCCCGCAAAATGCAAAAATATCTTCGGGGAGGGACTGGGGACGTGGCGACACATCTCGGGGGCCCCTGATCCGGTGGGGACTGAAAAGGGGAGGAGGAGGAGGAAATGGAGCAGAAGCTTTGCTGGTGAAATGAGGGTTTTTTCTACCCCGTGACAAAGAGGAGGGGCAGGAGCGATGGAGGAGGTAGATGGAGATGGGAAGACGAGGCAGATGACTCGAAACTAGTGGCAGTATACAGTGGGGTGGAGGCAGGGAGCCCCTCAAGGTCCTTGTGCAGATGGGCCCGCAGCTGCTGATTTTCCTGGTATTGCAGCCGAAAAAGTCGCATCCCCGGGGGGAAAAAAGGGGGGGGTCCCACCCTAACCCCCCCGGTTTTTCCCAAAATGCGAGCCTTTTTTCCCCAACTATGAGAGGGAGGGGACAAACTCAAATATATAAAGGGGAAATCCTCCGTTTTGTCCCAAAAAAAGGGGCCGCTCCTATTTTGCGGGCATGTCCCCCCCCTTGACCCGGTCTGACCGGGGGGTTTTTTTCCCCGCGCTCACGTAAACTGCTGTGGCTCTGGGAGGAAGGTGGGGGGTTTTGGGCAGTAAAAAACCACCCCCTCCATCAAACAGAACCTAAAAAATCTGGAGCCACTGAGAGCACTTTTCCCCACCCACCCATTTAGGAGGGTAATCCCCAGCAGCAGAGGGGCCTGGGGCAGTCCCCCCGAACCAAAAAGTGGTGGCCTCTTGGACACACTCTGCCACCCCAGTTAGAAGATCCGCTGGACTACTTAGCAGTCAAACTGGATTGTGTGGCCGCAACTTGCCGAGTTTGCAGTGGAAAAAGCTGTCCTGCCCGCCAGTAGTGTGGCATCAGAGCGGGGGGTTTCAGTGCGGTGGGGGCCATCGTTACCCCAAGGAGAACCCGCTTGTCCACGGGAAATGGTGGAACGACTGACCTTTGTCAAGATGAATCAGGCGTGGTTTCGGCCAGGATTTCCACACCCCAAATGTCTTAGGCTCAGACACACCCTGCCATGACGCCTCACCGAAACTGTGAGAAAGAGTCTGGGTTCAAATTACCTGCCTCAGCCACTATTCTGTGCCGCCACCCGCCTGATGCCACACATCTGCTGACAGTTTCTCCATCTGCCACCAACCATCTTTACCAGGGACTGGTATTGCCACCCACCGCCACACTTTGTCATTGTGCCACTGTCTGACCTCATGCGGCTGTGGCTGCCGCCGTCACCTCTACTCTCTGTCATTGTGCCACTCTGTGGCCTACTACTGTTTTGTCACCTCCAGAATGTCATTGTGCCACTGTCTGACCTCATGCTGCTGCTGTGGCTGTTTGTCGTGACCTCCACACTGTGTCACTGTGCCACTCTGTGGCCTACTACTGTTTTGCCACCTCCAGATGTCATTGTGCCACTGTTTGACCTCATGCTGCTGCTGTCGTGCCCTCCACACTGTGTCATTGTGCCTCTCTGTGGCCTACTCCAGTTTTTGCCACCTCCAGAATGTCATTGTGCCACTGTCTGACCTCATGCTGCTGCTATGGCTGCTGCTGTGACCTACATACTGTGTCATTGTGCCACTCTGTGGCCAACTACTGCTTTGCCACCTCCAGAATGTCATTGTGCCACTGTCTGCCTCATGCTGCTGCTGTCGTGCCCCCACACTGTGTCATTGCGCCACTCTGTGGCCTACTCCAGTTTTTGCCACCTCCAGAATTCTTTGGGTGCCACTTTCCTGACCTCATGCTGCTCCTGCTGCCGTCACCTCCACTCTCTGTCATTGTGCCACTCTGTGGCCTTTTACTCTTTTGCCACCTTCCAGAATGTCATTGTCCACTGCCTGACCTCATGCTGCTGCTGTCGTGACCTTCCACACTGTTGTCATTGTGCCACTCTGGGGCCAAATACTGTTTTCCCACCTCCAGAATGCCATTGTGCCATTGCCTGACCTCATGCTGCTGCTGTCGTGCCCGCCACACTGTGTCATTGTGCCACTCTGTGGCCTATTCCTGTTTTTGCCACCTCCAGAATGTCATTGTGCCACTGCTTGACCTCATGCTGCTGCTGTGGCTGCTGTCGTGACCTCCACACTGTGTCATCGTGCCACTCTTTGGCCTACTCCATTTTTTTGCCACCTCCAGAATGTCATTGTGACACTGTCTGACCTTATGCTGCTGCTTCCGCTGCTGTTGTGACCTCTACACTGTGTCATTGTGCCACTCTGTGGCCTACTCCAGTTTTTGCCACCTCCAGAATGTCATTGTGAAACTTTCAGACCTCATGCTGCTCCTGCTGTCGTCACCTCCACTCTCTGTCATTGTGCCACTCTGTGGCCTACTACTCTTTTGTCACCTCCAAAAATGTCATTGTGCCACTGCCTGACCTCATGCTGCTGCCGTCGTGCCCGCCACACTGTGTCATTGTGCCACTCTGTGGCCTATTCCTGTTTTTGCCACCTCCAGAATGTAATTGTGCCACTGCTTGACCTCATGCTGCTGCTGTGGCTGCTGTCATGACCTCCACACTGTGTCATTGTGCCATTCTTTGGCCTAATCCAGTTTTTGCCACCTCCAGAATGTCATTATGCCACTCTCTGACCTCATGCTGGTCCTGCTGCCGTCACCTCCACTCTATGTCATTTCGCCACTCTGGGGCCTACTACTCTTTTGTCACCTCCAGAATGTCATTGTGCCACTGCCTGACCTCATGCTGCTGCTGTCGTGACCTCCACACTGTGTCATTGTGCCACTCTGTGGCCTATTCCTGTTTTTGCCACCTCCAGAAAGTCATTGTGCCACTTTCTGACCTCATGCTGCTGTGGCTGCCGCCGTCAATTCCAAACTCTGTCACTGATGTTGCCACCTGAGTTCTCAGCTTGTTTTTGCCAGCTTTCACTGCCATGACTTTATCAGGCTACATTCCCGCTTCAGTTTTTTGGTCAGTTTTCCCTCTTAAGTGCCCAGGGAATTTTATAGTGAAGCGATTCAAAGAGCGGCGGCAGTCATATGCGTGTCTTCCAAAAACACAACATTGTATAAAGGCCAAACCAAGCTCCCTCTGCATATTTAATCATGGCACAACGTTTCTACCCGCACCCTGCAGGCTCTATGCAGCCTGGAAATAGCTGTTTTTTAACGCGATTCGTGCCGAAGTAATTCGGCCCGAAACCAATTTTGTCGGAAAATTCGGCGAAGTGACCGAAACGAATTTTTGTGAAAATCGCCCATCTCTAATAATGACCACACTGTTACAGTAGAGATATGACACCGTAATATCACAGAGCAGAAACAGTATAAAATGTGATGTCACAGTGGAGAAAAATAAGTTAAAATGAAATAATATTCCATAATAATTATGTAACAGAAATATATAGACAAAGGAGCTTGTAATATTTAAACATGTGCCAGCTTCTTCAATAATTGCAAAACTCTATTGTTTTAGATACATTATTTGATGTTAATTCTACAAAAATGCCTCTAACAAATCTATATAAATAATAAACTAGCTATAATCTTGAAGAAATACAATATCCATACATTTTAATTTCATTGCATTTTCAGTGTATTGTATATCAAAGCCTACAATACAGACATCAGCAGAAAAATCTATTAATACTAAAGTTTTTTTCATGTATATTCCAACACACTGATGCTCTTTTATATGATGTTGTATTAACATAATGTTTTTTCTTTCTTATATCAATTAAATATGCACCCATTGCCCAATGGCCATTTAAGAAGAGGCAACTTTTGACTTGTAGCAGCGTAATTGGGTATGTCCTGCATTTAATGCTTTTCAGACATTTTTAATAGTTCTGATTGGTTGACATAAAGTTACCAATTTAAGCCTTATTTGTATTCTGAAGCAGTATACAGTTATTTTATCCTGCACCGATTAACAACCACTCATGACATTAGCTAGTCATTTGTTCTAGTCGGGGGAAAAATGTGTTATGGGCTTACGGTATCTTCAATTAGTTGTAAGCAAAAGATTTTATACAGGAAAGCAAAAGGTAGCGAGAAAAAAAATCTTTTAAATTAATTTGAAGACGCCTGGACTTGGAGAATGGTCGGCTGTAACAGGGCTATGCAAATGAGTCCAATTTAGCATCTTGTATTGAGCTAGAAACCATTGCTAAATGATCAGGATAGCCAGTCACAGATATTAAAATGAATTATATCTAATCTGAATTTTAGTCACGCTACATTAACTAATAGAAAGTTATTAACATTTCAAGAGAAAAAAAGCTTTTGCCTGCAAAATTAACAGTGGCTGGGATGTGACCTGTGAGCCATGCGGTGCGATCACTGTAATGACAGTGTAATGGCATATTTACATTAAAATCTCTGCAGCTAATATGTGATTCAGAATTGGACGTTAAGTCGAGGATTATTTAGTCTGGCCTGTTGGCCTTTCTGTAAGGAGTTTTTTTTTTTTTTTTTTACTTCAATACAAATCTGAAACTTTTCATTTCATGACTATTTATGTGACTGGTTTCTATGGCTGTTTTTCCATCTTCATATTACATACAGTGGCTCTATTTTTTCTGCCTTTTCTTTTAATTTTCACCGTTCTTTGTTCAGCGGTGTTATAATTTTTACTGACGTTAAAAGCTAGGCAAGATGACAGCTCCTAAAAATCGGGTGAATATAATAATCGGTAGCAGTATATTGACAAGATTTTATGTACCAGTCTTTTTGTTGGGTGTGGTTAGATTGTGACTAAAAATTGTATAATTCCCAAAGGGGGAATAGCAAAACCTAAAAATTAAATAGGAAAATGCTGTAGAAACACAGAAGTTAAATTTCTCCTGATCCCTCTATTTTTTTAAAGGCAGACTAACTGAAGGGAGCAGATCTTCATTAAGGAGACAGAACATAGTGTGGCTAGTCTTCTATGACAGAAGAAGAGGAGGAGGAGGGCTCCTGCTACAGCCAGGTGCTTTACAGAAAAGATAGGCTTTGTAAGGCAAAATGACTGATATCATGGAGCACAGTTCCTTTTATTTAATGCTGTGCTTCAGATTTGGATCAATGTCAAATTTGACCAGAATCCAAGAGATTCAATATGAATACAATTTTTGCAAAATCACCCAAAAATCCACTATACCCCTATATATCTAATGCTATCCCTAGTCTTTACCCCCAATCTGGGCTTAGGGTTATGGATTTTTACTCATTTTTAAGGGTTAACTTACCATTCCCCAACACCCCCAGTACCTCCTCAACTCCAATGGGGCCTAACAATTAAGCTGTGCCTTGACCAATGAGATGATGCTGACTGGAAGTGAGGCCATACCAGAAGCAATAAGGTGACATTATTCTGGAAGTTAGGCAGCAGCAACCTTATACACTCTGCTCCCCCAACCTAAGTAACACGCCCTTATACAATCTGCTCACTCCACCCATATAACACACCCTTATACACTCTGCTCTCCCCACCCATATAACACACCCTTATACACTCTGCTCCCCGCACCCATATAACACACCCTTATATACTCTGCTCCTCCCACCCATATAACACACCCTTATACACTCTGCTCCCCCCACCAATATAATACACCCTTATAAACTCTGCTCTACACTCTGATTGTATTAGGGAGGCACAGATAGTATTATTATTATTATTATTATTATTATTATTAATTTTAGAACACCCCTAGTTCCAGGGTACTGTACAGTCTAGGGAGGTTACATACATAACATATGTCAAACAAGTACAATGGTGATGATAAATAATTAACAACTGGTACAAAGGGAGAGAGGACCCTGCCAGTCTACAAGGAAGATGAGAAAAGACAGAAAGTGAGGGCAGACATGTTTGTTGGGGTTTAGTGGCAGTGGGGTTATTCTTGGTTATAGTCAATACTGAAGAGATGTGTTTTCAGGTTGCTTTTGAGGCTAGTGAAAGTGGGGGAGAGTCTGATGCGTTGGGGCAGTGAGTTCCAGAGTATGGGGGAAGCACAGAAGAAGTCTTAAGAGGAGAGCAGAGAAGATGGTCCTGTGAGGAGCGGAGATAGTGTGAAGGGAGGTATCTAGAGATTAAAGCAATACAGATAGGGGAGAAAGAGATAGAGATAATTGTTATGGCATGGTAGTAATATTGATATGTAGGGGATATTCACTAACCGGTATCTTGATGTTTAATATGCATGTGGTGCAACATGGTTATGGCATGCTGGTATTATTCTGTCACTATGTAGTGGCATGGTAATGTTGTTGTAGTCACTTTTATTTTTGGAAATATTCACTGACAGGTAACAAGTATATTGACTTTTAATATGCATGTGGTGTTGATATGTGGTTATGGAATGGCATTAATATGGGTGATATTCTGCAGTCACTTTTATTTGTAGGAGATATTCACTGACAGGTAGCAGGCATAAGGACGTTTCATATGAATGAGGTGGTGATGAGTTTTTTTGGCATGGTGGTATTATTCAATCGCTATGTGGTGGTGATACAGAGAGGAGTCAGGGCTCTTTTGGGAGATAGGTATGGGTGTCTTATTTATGTATGTAAAGTTTGTTGTGTGTATGAAATTGTAGGTGATACAGGGGGTGGGATAATAGGGACAAAGGGGAGCCATTGGAATATAATTAGGGGAGTAGGAAGAGAATAACATGGGTGGAAAACTTTTCATTATCTGTAACCGGACATAGCAGTGCTGATCACAAATTGCAGTTAGAAGAAAGGAAGAGATGTGGGTTGGATCAGCACGGCCCTGTGATTTAAGACACAATGACAAGATGTCACTTTCTGTAATATTAGGGGGCTGTATTTATAACTGTTTACAACAATGCAGGTGTTCTGGTTACAAGGATCTTGTGGAGGGAGGTGGTAGCTGACCACTGCATGAGGTCTGCAGAGCTGTGACATCCATTCCTTCACTCTGCTCACACAGAATGAAGAGGATTGGGGAGTGAGCAGAAACAGTGAGGGGGTGTGATGAGGTCACCACTCCTCAGTGAGGGAAGACATGCCTACTGGGAGGAGAGACCCACCCCTGTGAAAATCTAAGGCAGAGAAACAGCTCAGATGCCTGCGAAACTCTGTGGTGAGATTTAACTAAAACTGAGGAGATGGACAAACTCTTGAATCACTTCAATTGTTACTGAAAGTTCTCTCAAGGATTCTTATTGTGATCTTGTCACAACAGTGAACACTTGGATTAAGCTGTAATCTGTTGCATTGTGTCGTGTTTGTGTAGTTTAATATTGTGGAATTATAATTTCCATAAATCTCACATTAACATTTCACTAGTTAAAGATTCAATAGGGACCACAGTCAGTAGATTTGTGGTGTATTAGCTGTAATTGAAAGTACAAAGTAAAAAGTAAGTCTGTCTGGCAATATCCATGGAAATTGTTGCTTATGGCCTTGATCTGAAGCTTAACTGAGTAGGTCACAATTTCTAGCCATCTTAAGAACAGTTTTAAAATTCCCCTAAAGAATAAATCGAATAGATAAAAGGCTGCTGTTTGCATAAATGTGTCTCGAAATTCATCTCCAGGATCCTTTGTTTTGCTGTGTATGATGTCCTTGTAAATGAGGGAAGGTTGCCAATTAGTCACTTTGTAGCATCTGTCAACACTGGAGGTATGTTCACATGGCATCATTTTTTACATGTATTCCACAACTAAATACATATAAACCACCTGAATTGTGCAGCCCCTTGTTTCAAGTAGCAATATGTGCTGTAGTTCACACTGTAAAATGCAGCAAATATTTTTTCTATTTCAAATCTGTGACATAAAAATAAAGTGACTTGTCCTTTCACATAAACCAGGGGCTAGGAATAGACAATAGGAACCTTAAAACAATTATATTATGAAGCAATGATCAGATCATTACATGGGCAATTTCCTTCTATAATTTATTTTGTGGACTTAATATGTGGACTTGTCACAAGCCATAAAGCCGGGCTGAGTTTGTTTTTATACACTTGCAGAATCCTTCCTACATGAAGGGCACACAATTTCGCTGACACCTCTATGTGTAAATCTGTTTCCCTCCTGCTTCCTTCAAGATATCCAGTTCCTATTTTCCATTTTAGAATACTCCAGACAAGATTTCTCTGTTTCAGTGGTTTAGAACAGTCTTTTTTGTTTCTGTTTTGGTATTGGCCTACGGATTGGTCATGAAGTGATATTGAACTGGAAGTGATGCCACAACCGGGAGTGCTACCAGACCTGGAGAACCACAGAACAGAACAGTAAGATAACCTCTACAAACTCACAACTTAGGGTTATGACTATGGAAAGGGTTAGGCTTACAGATAAAATTCGGGTTTCGGACATTCCAAACCATTGAACCGTTCTCGAACCAAACGGGAACCTATGTGAGCAAAGCTACTTAACATCAAAGCACAACATTATAACAAATCTATCTCTCAAACTTTGAAGATGTTTAGAGAATATGGCACTCATTTCACACTCCTTGCATATATTGTGTGTGTGTGGGGTGGGGGGGGGGGGGAATAGATGTTATATTCCTGATTAAAGTAAAAGGAAAGGCTGTGTTTTACTGCATGAGACTTCTTGTTTTATGGTTTTCTTTTACCTTATACATATATTGGAAATTTGATGTAAATATGTATGTTATGCTTACTTGGGAACAGTGCCCTGCACTATCTGTACAGTTTAGAGATTCATGGCCTGGATGGCAATGGTACATAGCAGCACTGTAATTTCCCCTTAAGGTAGTCTATGTTGGATTGCTATTTCCTAGCTGCCAGATAATAAGAGACGTTGCCAGTATCAGTGTAGGCTAAAGAAGCGCATGATGCTTAGTTAGATGCATGAATAAATGCACAGAAGTGCTGTGTCGCAACAGTATTAATAAGAGCATAGAGACAATATATCTATGGGAGTGGTTTGGTGCCAGGGGGCTAAGTATGGCTGGTCTATGTGAGATGCCTAGGGACTCTTTAATGGGCCTATGAAATATGTAGGCCAGGGCTTGTCAATATGGGAAGTTGGGCTGAAGGCCAGAGTAGGCTTATCTATTATAGACATTTCAGTGGTTTGGAGAACAGAGAGATGTAGTACTTGATGTAATGCTGAGTAGTGGTTCACCTGGAGTACAGTAGAAACATGGTCCTGGGACATGATCAGACTTAAGAGTGTTGAGGGTGGGAGTGGTGCTGGGGACTCTTAGGCCATGTTCATAGGCTTAAAATGGGCCGTATTTCGGTCCGTAATTACGCGCCAAAGTGCGCAAATTACAGGCTGAAAACGGCCCATTCATTACGGTAATCCACAGTTCTCATAGCGAACTATGGATTACGTCTGCTCTCCCTGCTCGGCGAATCCGCCGGGCGGGGAGATAAGTGACATGTGAATTACCAGCGGCGTATATGCACCGCTTCTAATACAAGTCAATGGGCCGGCGAGGTGCCGGCCCCCGCTCCCTCCCCCACTCCCGCCCCGCCTCCGTCCACACGGCGTAATTGCGGGGCGAAATTACGTCCCGTAGTTAAGCCGTGTGAACATAGCCTTAGGGTTAAAACTTGTAGCGTGGATAATTTCCCCCCTCTTAAAATATCTTATAACAGTTATATATTATTCAGATTACCTGTGCTAAATTGCAGAGTTTAAAACTAAGATGACACTGACCTGGAATCTCTGTGAAGTTAATGAGTTGCCTGATTAATGAAACAGATATACTTTAATTTTTAAATCTTTACAGATGGCCCAATTTCACATACCAATACATGGTCCCAGAAAGGAAGCTCCAGCTATGTACATGTTAAAAGAGGTTCAGTTGACAGAGAGCTTTCTCCTTCTCTATGTGTGCCAGCAATGTGTTCAGCTGTACTCAGAATTCCCATGATATAGAATGAAGAGCTGTGCGCAAACACGGTCTACATTCCATTCTGAACAGGGACTTTCGGAGGCCCACTACCTAGATAGGTGCAGGATCAAGAGGTGGGTCCTGCACACATTACACATTGATGGCTAATCCTATTGATATGTCATCAATGTGTAAGGTGGGAAAACTCATTTAGTCAGAATATCTGCAGGTCTTTTGGGGTGTTCCTAGTATAATATTGTACCTACCAAAACTAGTTCATGGAAGGCCAACCGGTGAATGGGTGGCAGGGTCATGCGTGCCAAGGGCTCATTGATACAGAACAAAGGCTAACTTGCCTGATGGATCACACACAAGGGCTACTGTGGCATAAGTCTGCTACCCATTTTGTTCTGCTTTCAACATATCAAATAAAAAAATGTAATGTACAGTCTACATGTTAGGGCTAATCACTGTATATGTCCCTGTGTTTTTATATGTGTCTGTTTGTTGGTGAGGATAGGTAGAGAGCTGGATCGTTAGATCCTATTGTTTTAGTAATCAGGCCATCTGAGGTAAATGCAACCTCAGATAAACAATAACATATAGGGACTCATGTGTAAAAACTGTCTAGGTCTAAGACTTTCTTTGTCTCCCATAGCAACCAGTAACAGCTCCCCTTTCATTTTAAATAAAGCTCTAGAAAATAAAAGGTGAGCTCTGCTTGGTTGCTATGGGAAACAAAGAAAGTCTTAGACCTGAACAGTTTTCATACCTGTCCTCTATAGATTCCATCATAATTATTACCCAAATAATTAATTTATTTAACAAAACTTAAGCCAAATTGGAAAAGCCGTGTGAGACAAATTCGGTACATCCTCATTGCTTCCATAGGAGTTAAGAGAATAAACAGCAGCCAACAGGGCCGTCTTCTCCATTGAGCAGGGTAGGCGGTTGCCCGGGGGACCCATGAACATCAGGGGCACTCAGCAGCCGCTAACCCTGCCCAGTGGTGTTACTGTGCCTCATGGCATATCTGTGTGCACGCCCAGACCAGCCACGTCCATAAGCGGCACAGGAGGCAATGTCATGTTAAAATATACACTCTAAACTACATAGGGTCTCTATTTTAATTTGAGCGAGTCTGGTCTCTCTAATTAGGAACCAATGCAGACGTTTCTTCTTTACCTCAGTTACCATTAATAGCAGCTATTTAGGAGAGTTCCGGAGTTAGTGTCTTTATCTAGTCAGCAAATCACTTCCCTAGCGCATTTTGATATAGGGAAAGTGTTAAGCAAACTACCATTTGTGCCCAAGCTAGACCTGTATTTACAGACAGCAAGTCACTTGTCTAGTCTCCATATAGTGGCCCAGGGAAAGTCAAGAGTTTAAGGCAGGGTTCACACGGCATAATTGCGGAGCGCCGACTCCCACGATGCGGGGAGGTTGGAGGGGGGGGGGGGCGGCCTGCCGGCCCCATAGACATTCATTACTAGTGGCGCGTATAAATGACTTTGACTAATTTGTTACATTTATGCATGAAATTTGCACTCCGGGATCCGGTAGCTATAGATGTACTGTTATACTTATAAACAAAGTGAGAGGTTTCAAGTTGTAGATTTTAAAGTAATAGGATTATTTTCTTAGATGTTGGTTAATAATACAAGTTAAGTATTATGATTAGAGATGGGCGAATTGATTCTAACGAAGGGGAATTCGTTTAGAATTTCAGGAAAACTTCGGTTCTGAACGAAGTCGAAGTTTGGGGTACTTCGGGTGAAGGAAGTGTGCTTTTCATTGATAAAATGGCTGCGAGCACATGGCGTCACATGGGGCAAAGAACTCTGGGAGGAAGAAGGGCATAGCCTGCATGACATGTGCAGAGATGAAGCCAATCAGAGAACGCGGGGATTCTGTGACGTCACCGCACTATATAAGTCCGGGCGCGACGCTGGAAGCTCACACTCCTCTCACTGTACTGATCAGGGAAGGTGCTGCTGCGGCTGATAGCTCTTACTGAAGAACTAATTTTTATACAGCGATTTTTGTGGGGTGTCTCAGCTTGTTCAGAGATGCTTCTCTTAACATTCTATTCTGATTTTTTGGGTATTGGATCTGAAATCCAGTGTGCGTCCACTGCAGCTGCATATACATTTGAATCCTATCTGCTACAGCACATTGAATATCCAAGGGGGATCTCAGCCAGTTCCTGTTGTATTCATTTAAAGAACAGCATTTTACAATACAAATACCACTTCATTTTGGCTGCTCAATTCTTTGGCGCCAATTTACATCAAGGGTAATTAAGCATTGTTTTTAGCTGTGGTGACTCCAAGAAAGTGTCTTTTTCACCGCCAAAATATATACATTTTTCACTGTAGACTAATTCACAAGAAAGGTTAATTACAATTTTATCTCTTGCTTGTGTAGCGTAAAAAACACGCATTGTAACATGCTACAAAGCTAGTAGTTTGTGGTGGCTATTCTTTGGCGCAATTTACATCCAGGGGTTAATTAAGCGTTGTTTTTCAGCTGTGGTGACTCCAAGAAACCGTCATTTTTCACCGCCAAAATATATACATTTTTCTTGTAGCTAATTCACAAGCAAAGGTTAATTACAATTTTATCTCTTGTTGTGCAGCGTAAATAACACGCCATTGTAACACACTACAGAGTAGTTTGTGGTGCTCATTCTTTGGCGCAATTTACATCCAAGGGTTAACTAAGATTTTGTTTCTGCAGTTGCACTCAGTAAAAGAAACTTTCTTTTTCACCGCCACAGAAGAAATTCTGTAGCATAATTCATTTCCGAAGGTTAATTAAAGCTTAATTCAGGTAAAATACACAGAGTTTTAACAGGCACACTACATAGGTCAATTTTCCTGGCCATTTGTGAAGCGCAATCATTTATATCCAAGTGTACCCAAGCTTGTTATGGGTTCATTTGGGAATCAAATACAGGTTGTATATTTATCATATACAGATATCTTCATCAACAGTGTCTGTACATTTTAGAACAAACAGTATGTCGAAGAGAGGTGGCAGGCTCTGCACCTGCGAGTGGCAGTGGCACAAACATTCCTGGAACAGGCCAGGTCGCAGCACAGAAGGGGACGTCGCAGCAGGGGTCACTCGGGAGGCCAGAACTGCCGCTGTCATCTAGTGGCGTGTTGTTGTTCAGCAACCCAAGGGTTCTGATTGGTTGACTAGGTCAATCCACTTCCTCCCAGATGAATCTGACAACCCAGCCAAGAGTCGGTGGGAACTCAGCAAAACCTAAGTTGGCATGGCCGGGAGCAGGTCAGCGGCCCTCACCTGCCCTCAACCCGCCTCTGTCCCATCTGGTTCCCTCAGCCAGAGATCTACTATGTGGTCTGGGCTCAGCGCCACTATATAGCGAGGATGAACAATTTGAGGAGGGCAGTCGGCAGCTACTTATCAGCGAAGAAATGGGGCCAATATCCCCTGCTTCTTGCAGTAGGCGGCAAAGTATAGATGTGGAGAGTGGCATGGGAGGTCATGTTGTGAGGGGTCAGCCTCTGCATACCAAGACCGGTGATGAGTAGTGTTGAGCGATTTTTATCGACAAAGTTGAAATCGGCAAGGTTTTTATGGTGATCGAAATTTTCAGATCATGCGATAATTAAGGTTAAAATCTGTGCATCATCTATTAAGATCGCGCCATTTTCGGCGCTTCCTGTCATTTTTGGCGGCCAGCAAATCAGATTACAGAATAGAGCAGGGTGAGATGTGTGTGCGACGTCCCATGACTGGGATGTTTACTGGTTGCGATTGGCTGTGAAAAATCACATGACCCTCGTTTTTACGGGGGGGGGGGGGGGGGGGGGGGGGGGGGGGGGGGGGGGGGGGGGGGGGGATATATATTAACATAGAACACTTCTCCTGTTCAGCCTTAGGTCCTCCAGCGTGCTCATAGGGATAGATCCTGCGCTTCTGCCTTGGCCAAACCAGCTCAGCAAAATTTAGTCTATTGTCTGCACAGAGAAACCTCTCCTATTAACTGTGATCCTTCCAATTTTAGTTATATTAGAGATTTGAAGGATTTTTATTGTAGTTAGCTAGAGAATTTTAAAGCAGCATCTACCGCTGTAAAGTCACAGGGGAGCCGGGGGGGTGGGGGAAGGGGACGGGGGCCCGCGGGCAACACAGACAAGCTCTATCTAAAAGAACACTGGATAAAGTTCACCATGACTTATGTAACCATTGCACTGCAATAATCTTTATTATTAACAGTTTGCTATTGAAATATTTCTGGTTATTGGGCAGCCCTGAACTTATAATGGATAAACATCATTTCTAGTTAACGTGCTAGTCTCTTTGTTTTGGTCCAAAACTCCACTTTTATTATCAGTATACATTTCAGATATGTGTTCATTTTAATTGTTACCCATTACACCCTGTGACTGTTGATATATCCACCTTGCAGTTAAATAACAATCCATCAAATCTTGTAGTCAGCACAGGTTTTGTTAGTATGCACCAAAATTAACCTGTATCATACGAAACAGATACGGTATTTGACTTTTTTTAGCGCACGCCAGCTTTGTCATATGACGCAGCATCCACGTAAATCTTAAAACAGCAATTCCTAGTCACCACAGGTTTTTGGAATTGAAAAGTGCAAAAATACCGTGTATTATACGAAAACATATCAGATACGTGATATTAGCACTTATGCCCAGTCCAGATTTGTTGATAGACACCTTGCAGTTAAAATTTGAATCCAGCAATTTTTGTTTGATTAGAGGGATTTGATAATAGCTGTGATTTGCCGTCTTTATATAAGAGATTTTCCAAACTCTTCCATACATTCTCAGATTTTTAATATTTCTGAACATGGAGCGAAATGCAGGGTTGTAAGCGAGCAAAGAGGGGTAGCACATGGAGGTAGAGGTACGAGAGAAGGTGCTCCTTCCATGCTGGCGACAACACGCATGCAAGCGATCGTCGTTGCAGGAACCGTCAGGCTGTCATCGCTGGTCAGGGCCCTATGAAAATCTAAGTAATGAACATCGTCGCCAATCTGTCCTTCAGTGGTTAAATGCAACCTGGCATCTAGCAGTCTTACCCCATAGGTCATCGTCCTCCCAGTCACGGGCACAAATGTCGTCATCAACATCCGTGCCCAACATGAAGCATGCCCAAATGTCAACATCGTGAACCCATCACTGTGGATAATCCATTGTCTGAAGACCTCTTTGATGACAAAATGCTGTTGGGGTCAGAAGGCATGTTTAAAAGATCAGAGATGATTCAGTCTGCTCTGACGCCCAGTTACTGATGCCCATCCAGAGGAGGTGACGGAAGCCGTCAACTCGGCAAAAATCCCGGGCGGTCGCAACGCCTTGCAGTGCCCCTTGCTTGTCAGCCCGCAGCTTCTGATGTAGAAAGTCGACGACCAAGTCACCTATGGTGATGATGATGATATGACGACATTGCGGATCCATCCAGGTCTTTCTTCCGCAGAATTTGCTTGCCGAGCGCGCATACCCCAGTAAATTTTTCCAGACCACTTTTCAACTTCCTCATGGACGAGGGAGAAGACGATGGTAGGTCCAATACGGGTCCCCGCCACAAAAAGGGAGAGGGCGGTCGCAGAAGTCGCTGATATGATTCCGCCACCGACGGTCGCGCAAACCCCGCCTCCTCGCTTCGCCGTCAAAACGGTCCAGACCTCTCAAGCCTGGGCTTCTTTGAGCAAGCCTCTGATTCACCCAGCGATGTCCATATAGCCGCCCTTTGCCGTAAACGCCATAAGTAGAGGCAAGAACCTTAAGTGGTTATCCACCACCAACCATATCTTCACATACAGCGAATGCATGAGATTGAAATGGAGAAACACTTGCCAAAAAAGGCCAGACGACGCCGGGCCTCCAACTACTGCAACACCCTCTGTTCTCCGCCTCCTCCTTCCTCCGCCACCACCAAGCGTTCCTCAGCTGCCCATAGTCCCTCAGATCAAACAGGGATCACCTCCGCTTCTGCCTCCACCGTCGCCCGAGTACCACCAGCACCACCAGAGGACTCCATCCTAACCCTTCTCCTCCGCCAGTTTTGATGACCTCACCGTACAGCGGCAATTTTCTAGCCAGCCCCAGCCTTCTGTCTCAGGTTTGGAGCAGAAGAAACACTTTAACCCAAACCATCCCAAAGCCAAAGCCTGAATGTCGCATTGCCAGGCTTTTGGCTTTGGAAAAGTTGCCTTCCCGTCTGGGGACACAGATGGGTTCCACCACTCATGGCCCTTTCCTGCCCCGCCCCCCAATACCAGACTCCGAGCAGGCATTTCTAATTAGCCAGCAAAGCCGTCCCTGCCCTGGCCAGCCACGGTCATCTAAAATTACAAGCGCGTTGTTCTGCATCTGTGTCCGGAAAAGTCCATCCACCACCGACACATGGACTAGTAAGCACGGCCAAGGCCGCTATATCTCTGTGACAGGCTCACTGGGTGAGGCTGGGTGGATGTCTCTGTGGTGACGGTGGCTCTCAGGCTCGGCGCACCACCCGCTCTTCAAACGCAGGGATGGTGCAGCTCTTTCCCCCAAGGTCCTCTGGTGCATCATGTGCCCAAGACAACCAGGCCGTGTTTGAAATTAATCTTCCTTGGAACCGTCCACACACAGGTCAGGAGCTGTGAGACTGCTCTCCGCAACGAGATCGAGCGCTGGCAGGGTGACAAGAACCTTGTGCCAGGCAAGGTGAGGTAGATAACGGGCGAATCTGCTGGCCGCCCTTAAGGAATCGGAGCTGGAAGCACATCCTTAGCCTGGCCACATGTCATGAACCTTGTCGTCCAGAAATTTTCTAAAGAGGCTTACCCGGTGTCCGGACTGCCTGCAGAAGAAGGCTCGAGGTCTGAGTTCGCACTTCCCGACGTCGCCCCCTGCTTCGTCCCGCCTGGCTGCGTTGCACGCAGCTCAGCCTCCCCTCAACCGTACTCACTTGTTGACGTGGCAAACAACGCTGGAATTCCACCCTCCACAGCTCCAGCGATTGTAGGAGCAGCGCAATGCCATTCACGCAGTACGAAGATGACACATGGCCTGACAAGCAGCCGGTGCAGACCTCGGGGGTGTTGAGCCACCGAGAGTGAGGCAGGTGAAGAGAGCTCTGCACCAATCCTTGCCATTTTTGAAGAAGCACCAAAATGGTCAGAGCGGACGATGCCCTTGTCAGCATGAGCATTGTGGTGATCTTAGTTCTGGAACGATCATTGGACACTTAAGATAATACTGAAAACAACAGTGTTCCCGCCAGTCTGACGTGAGGAGGAGACGCACACAGACGCAGACACGGAAACCTTCTCCCGTCGAAATCCACAAGGCCCCCGACAGTTTCCAATTATTATACGGTCGTCATTAGGCAGTGGTTCAGGGTCCAGATCTATGCAAGGCGGCACCTCAGCTCTCAGGTGTGCACAATCAGAGCAAGTCAGGGCTGTGATGAAGCTGTGCCGGAGGAAGCGAGGAGGAGGAGGTATTCTAGACACCGACGTCCCTGCCTTGGAAAGGAGGTTGGCGTGAAATTTGAGGCAGATGAGGAAGATGAGTTAGTCTAGAGCCCCTCAACCAAGGCTTTTGGAACTCAATGTCTCCATCTCTCACATGAGTGCTTGGATGCTCCATTTCCTCCAACATGATCCTTGCATTAAGGCCTTCAAAATGAACTACAGTTACTGGTAGGCCACCCATCCTGGCTCCCCGTTACAAAACAAAACTCAGGCACTTTCCTTCCACCCACCCAAATAAGTGTAAAATGCAGGAAAGGAAACCTCTGCAGAATGATCAACTGGAGACCTCTGTTGCGTCTGCTTCACGTTCCTCAAATGACATGGTTAACAACATCATCGACGTGACCAGCAGTAGAGTGCCAAGCAGCCATACGGTCAGCAGCAGGCAATGTTGGCAGAAGCCTAATGGTGACCTCTTGCAATTTATATTTACCCACCTCACCAACGACCCAGAATGCAGGCACACATCCAACACACATAGACGCAGCTTAAGATCAAGGGCACAGACTATCTGCGTCTCAACACCGATGTTTTCGATGTGTTTCCGGACCCAATAGACTTCTGGGTATCCAAAATCGGCCGAATGCCAGAGCTCGCCTCGCCACCCATAGGAAGGTGTTGTCCGGCCCAGCAGCCAGCTCATACTGAAGTCGGAACCTTCAGCACAGCTGGAGAGTCGATTACAGACCAACGCATCCGGCTTCCACAGATAATGTGGACTTTAGACTTTCATCAAGATGAATCAGGCATGATCTCCCCTGATGATGTTGTGTCCCCACTTTGCCGAGTGCACCGATTAGTTTGCTGGTCACTTCCCATTCCTCTTCCAAACAGAAATGGTTCATCTTGAAAAACGTAATTTTAAAAAGATCATTTCATCCTGCAATTTTTATTCTCAATTCCCAACAGTTTCATTTTGCTGGTATGCTGTTGAGGGTAGACTAAAAGACACAAAGGTTTCTGACAAAACATATTCCATTTACTCACAGACCCCTACATTCATCTTTAGAATTTTTCACATTGTCAATGGTTTTTGGGTCAAAGTTGCCTCACAATTTTTTAACAGTGGCTGAGAAGTCCTATTTATAATTTTTTGGGTCATGTTGCTTGAGATACAGCAATAATCATGGTCCCTTTTGAACAGAAATGTGCTTCAAAGTGCATTTCTCCCTTCACAATATTAACATGTCTTGAGAAGTCATTTTTGATAATTTTTTGGGTCATGTCTTCTTTGAAATGCAGCAATACTACAGGTCCTATTCTAAAATATGTTGTTCTAATAGACATTTGTTCATCAACAATTGTCAAAATGGGCTCATGGGTCATGTTTTTGAATTTTTGGGGGCATTTTGCTGTGACGATCGCCATGCTATACTACAGTCCCTAGAATTATAAAAAAATGATTGTTTCTAAACAGACATTTGTTCTTCACAATGGTCAAGAGTGGCTCAAGGGTGATGGTGCTGTCAGAAACAGAGATAGGAAGGACACTGTAATGACACAATTGCAAAATGACTTGTTTTTGCAATAACTTTAACAATATCATCAATCCCATTATTGAGACAACCCATTTTAATTACAATTAAAAAAAGAACCAAAGACATGGTGGGATTCCATAACTGAATTAAAAATGTGTTTTCCTAGAAATTAAAGTACTAAAAAACTTGCATGTACAAAAAGCTGGTAAAAAAAATTCCTCATGAATTGTATCAAGGGAGGTACAGGAAAACTTGACCAGAATGTAGTTATTCAGAGGACATGGCTATGGAGCACGACAGAGAACAAAGAACAGAGACCAATTCCTCCAGCACGCTACTATTGAGTAAAATGAGAAAAAGAATGCCATGAAAAAGGGCACCAGTGTGTAACAGGAGCGGTTAACCACCATATTTCCAAGTGAAGCTCAATTGTCCACCTCATACGAGTGGCAAGCGCTACCCAGTATTGACTGTGTACAGAGGAAGGCTGGAGTACTCACACTTCCCTCCTGCACTCCTGCTTCAGCAACGCACAGTTTATGTTTGCTCCTGCTCATCATGTGCATTTTTAACCTGCGTGTTAATAAGATGACGGAACGCCAGCCTGGGCTCTCACCGCACCCACTGTAAACTCCGGCCCATGGTCATGCTGTGGCCCAGGACAGGTAAGTCCCAATGTCCAGTGAAAAATAAAATGGTGGGTTGAAAGACTCCTTTTTCCGCACTTTTTAAATCAGGGGAGTTATGCCAGGTTATTGGGGCTCATGCTGTGGCCCATGACAGGTATAGTCAATGTCCAGTGAAACTAAAATGGTGGTTGAAAGACTCCTTTTTCCGGCACTTTTTAAATCTGGGGGGTTATGCAGGTTTTGGGGCTCATGCAGTGCCCTGTGACAGGTATAAGTCCACTGTCCAATGAAACTAAAATGGTGGTTTGAAAGACTCCTTTTTCCGGCACTTTTTAAATGGGGGGTCATGCGCAGGTTTGAGTCTCATGCTGTGGGCCCAGGACAGGTATAGTCAAAGTCCCAGTGAAACAAAATGGTGGTTGAAAGACTCCTTTTTCCGGCACTTTTAAATTGGGGTCATGCAGGTTTGGGGCTCATGCATGCGTTCCGAGGACGGGATAGTCAATGTCCAGTTTCAAGTTAAAATGATGTTCAAATCCATACCATTTCTGGCACTTTTTAATTTTGTGGTGAATGCAGTGTTTAAGGTCATGCTAGTGGTACAAGACAGGTATAGTGAATGGTGTGTGACTTTGTTCTGTGGCATTTATAGCTAAGTGTGTTGCCAAAGAAGTAGTCACGTATCCATATTTGACTGTTCTGGCGTTAATTCCAGCTTCTCCACCCTGTTTTGGGTTAAGAATGAAGGTGTTGTTGCTCTCTCCCTGACATTTAATGGTCAATCGAGATGATCCGACTATCAAAACCTTATCGCTTGTGTGGCCGACTATCGACAATCGACAGATGTCGATAGCCAACGTAATCGCTCAACACTAAACACAAGTAATGAGACTTTGTTCAGGAGCCTTTTATTGGGCAGCAAGATTGTAAGTCATTGGGGCAAGGCAAGGAAACCTTTCCCAAATGTTTGCAATTTGGGTTTGGAACAAGTCCTACTCTTGGCCCTAAATATAGAACCCCACATGTAGCAGAGATATGAATGGGTCTTAGGCTAGGGCTAGTGTTGGGCTTCGGAATCAGGTAGGGCTGATTTGGCCAGACCAGAACTTTTCTAGACACAAAAAAGGAAGTGTATCTTTCATTGATAGGATACACATCCTTTTTCTGTTCTGGGGATTGGTTGTATGATTTTACTGCCATTGCCAGCAAAATTCTGCTTCGGCTGAACGGGTCCTACCCCGGATCAAAGCGGCAAACACTAGCCAGAGCGCTAAAAGATAATTTTACCAGGTTCACATAAATCCTGCTTATTCAGTGACTTGGTTTTCAGGACTATATTTCCTATTTTGCCATAGGCAAACTTAAAGTCTATCAGTTCTCTATCTATAAAACACTAAAACTTAACCGGACCTCTAACCCCTGATGAAGCCATGTTAGCTGGTGAAACATGTTGGGGAGGTCAGGCATGACGTTTTAAAATTGTGATTTCTCCCCACTGTCTACAAGTTGTCCACCAACTGCAGAGGGGGTGTCACAGGGGCACTTATTTGTCTTTAGTTGCTCAGATTAGGGACAATTGCCAAGTATGAGGCTTGGGGATCCCTCATGGAGAAATAAATTGCTGTATATATAAGGCTTACCAGTTGGTAGGTGGGTTCCACCAGACTTGATCATGGAAAAAAAAAAAAGGAGCTAATTCCTTCCTTCAAATTAGAAAAGTGTTAAATGTGAAGGTTAGAAATCCAGGTTTTTAAATAGTGTGTATAGAGGTTAAGAGTTATACATAATAAAAGTTAAGTTTTAGTGTTTTATAGATAGAGAACTGATAGAGCTTAAAGGGGTTGTCTCACTACATTGATTCATCTTACTTCAGTCCTGTTTTTTTGGTTTCACTTTGAACTCAGGGGTGTGTTTACTGGATTCCACTAGGCTGCAGTAGAAGCCAAGTCTGTAGCTATAGCAACCATGCTGGCAGCCTAACAGGAGAGACTGAACAGGTCTGTAACTATAGCAACCATTCTTGGCAAGCCTATCAGGAAAGATCAAAAACAGGTCTGTTAGCTATAGCGACCTGAGGAAGCTGATTCATCCATACAAGAGGAGATATCTAGAATATATGAACACTTAATGGACTCTATAGCAAAGTGAACTTGTTTTTGCAAATCTTTAACATATAAAGCAATCCTTTGTAGTTGAGACAACCCCTTAAGTTTGCCTAATGGCAAAATAGTAAATTATAGTCGATCATAAGTCACTCTCTGTTCTCCTTTGTGAGATTCCCATTTTTTTTTAAATATTTGGTTTTCAGGAGACTCCCTGGAGAATAAGGAGGGTCAGCAAGCATGTAGAAAACTGAAGTTAGAGCTGACTTATTGACTTCTATGGGCATGCTCTGTGACCTGGGAAGGAGTCGCTGTGCTGGTAGAGGGAGAAGGTAAACTGTGACTATCACCTAATGTGAATTTTGGATCTATACATTGGTGTTACATTTCATCTTGTGATGTTAATGAGGAGACGGATGAGAAGTGATCTCTACAGAACAGGGAGTATCAGCTTATTATTAGATTTAGTGGCCAGAATGAATACTACAAAAATTTAGGGCGAGATGTATGAATCCTGGCACTGACAGGCCAGTTTTAAATAGCTTTAAAGGGGTTGTCTCACTACAAGGATTGCTTTTTATGTTAAAGATCTTACAAAAAGAAGTCACTTTGCAATATATGTCCATTAACAGTGTCCTACTTATTCCTAGATATCCCCTCTTGTATGGGCTGCATCAGCTCCTCAGGTCACTATAACTACAGACCTGTTTAATCTCTCCTGATAGGCTGCCAGTGCTGGTTGCTACAGCTACAGACCTGGTGTCCTTTGCAGCCTAGTAGAAGCCAGTAAACACTGAATTAAAAATGAAACTAAGAAAACAGGATTGAGGGAGGATGACTCGTGGCAGTGAGACAATCCCTCTAAGGCAGTGTAGAATGCGCCATACTGTATGAAGCTGTTCTTTTACAGTTCATACATACAGGCACAGTCTAGTGCCAATACCACAAGTCTGGCTCAGACACCACCTGTAACTTGGTCTGGCTGTTCTAACTGTTCTGTGCCTAGGTTTGGCATCAAAGAACCATAAAACGGATCTACTATGAATGTGGTGTGACGACCCCAGAAAGCCCATAATTTTTGGCGCACTAAAAAGGGACTTATTGCGCCAAAGTTTGGAGTGCGACTGTTCATACATTCTTTTTGGCTCAAAGTACACCAGAAAACTGTCTCAGCCTCCTTCATACACGTTGCCCTTAGTTTTTTGTATAAAATATAGATGGTGACATAGGAAAAAAAATTAACCAAAAATTCTTAAATAATCCGTTTTACATAAGAAACAAGAAAACAGTATGTCATGTTTTGATGACACATTCCCTTTAAAATGAATTCATATAGCTGTAATAAAGCTTTCCTGAGAGCAGTACACTGTGTGCACAATAATTAGGCAACTTGTCATTTGGATGATTATTTTTATTATTGAACAACTACAGTGTTAGCCATGAATCTAAAAGGTTAATGAACCTCAACCCAGAATACTTAAAGGGAATCTGTCGTCATTTTTTTTTGGGGGGGGGGGGGCTGAAATGGTTTTCCAGGAATATGTTAAGAATTTTGGCAATTTTTTTTAATTTTTTTTGGTTAGTGGTAAGTATTAAAAATTAAATACAAAATTGTACTATCTTCCTATTTCAGCCAGCAGAGGGAGCTAACCCTAGAAAATCTAGGAACAAGCCATGTAACAATTGCTGGAAAACAGCATGTAACCAACTGCTGTAAATGTGGGATGATCCTTCTGCAGATGATATCATCTCCACCCCCCCATCCTCCCCCTTTGGCTGTGTGAAAAGGATGGGGAGGTTTTTTAGTCCAAGCCTCTCCATTTTGTTGTGGACAAAAGGCACTAATGATGTGTTCTAGTAGTTTGTACACTGTAGTGGACATCAAATCTATTGACAGCAGCAGTTCCTCCAGTCATGTACGTCGTTCCCCTCTGACATACGTCGTTCCTCTTTAGTTCCTCCTGTCATGTACGTCGTTCCTCTTTAGTTCCTCCTGTCATGTACGTCGTTCCCCTTTAGTTCCTCCTGTCATGTACGTCATTCCCTTATGACATACATCGTTCCTCTTTAGTTCCTCCTGTCATGTACGTCATTCCCTTATGACATACGTCGTTCCTCTTTAGTTCCTCCTGTCATGTACGTCGTTCCCCTTTAGTTCCTCCTGTCATGTACGTCGTTCCCTTATGACATACATCGTTCCTCTTTAGTTCCTCCTGTCATGTACATTGTTCCCCCCTGATACACATCCACTCTGATATACATCATAGAGGAGTGAAGTACATCACAGGGAAGCAATGTATAAGACACAAGGAACTAAGGGACTCCTTAGTCTCTCTAGTTATACACATTGTCCCCCTCCCCTCCGGTTACACATGATTCCCCTCCACAGTTCCACATGGTCCCCCCTCCACAGTTAAATCCCCCCACCCCAGTTATACAGGCTAATCCCCCCCCCACCACAGGTATAGAGGCTAATCCCCCCCACCACATGTATAGAGGCTAATCCCCCCCTACCACATGTATAGAGGTTCATCCCCACCACCACAGGTATAGAGGCTAATCCCCCCCACCACAGGTACAGAGGCAAAATCTACAGAGTTTAGCGGCAATATCCGCATAGAAATAGAGTTTAGAAACGGAGTTTAGCGTCAAAATTCGTGGCGAAACGGAGTTTAGCGTCAAAAACTACAGCGAACGGAGTTTAGCGGCAAAATCTGCAAAGAAATGGAGTTTACTGTCAAAATCCGCAAAGAAACAGAGTTTAGGGTCAAAATCTGCAGCGAACGGATTTTAGCGGCAAAATCTGCAGCGAACAGTGTTTAGCGTCAAAATCTGCAGCGAACGGAGTTTTGCGTCAAAATCCGCGGCGAAACGGAGTTTAGCGACAAAATCCACGGCGAAACGGAGTTTACGTCAAACAACATCGCCGTGGCGAAACGGAGTTTAGCGTCAAAATCCACGGCGAAACTGAGTTTAGCGTCAAAATCCGCGGCGAAACTGAGTTTAGCGTCAAGATCTGTAAAGAATCGAATTTTCAGCATCAGAAGCGAGAGAACTTTATTAGCACCAAAATCCATAAAGAAAAGGATTTTTTTGCGTCAGAAAACGAGAAAATTTTATTGGTGTAAAAATCTGTAAATAAAGGGATTTTAGTGCAAAAAAAGTTTAAAAAAAAAAAAAAAGCATTTTTAACGTCAGAAGCGAGAGGACTAAAATTAGCAGAAAAATCTTGAATTGTGCAAAAATCGTTAGTGACAAAAGCACAATCACTTTATTAGGAACGAGGACACGTCGCACACCTGTCAGCCTCTTCTCTGGCAGCCCTGCTGGAGCACAGAGGGGCTGGACATTCAGTAGCTGCCCCTCTGGCCTCCACAATCAAGGTTCCCTGCTCCCTGCAGACAATAGAGCATGCTGAGCTCACAGCAGGGGGGCTCTCACTGAAGTTAACCAGAGGGGAATCGTTTGCAGTCTCTTACCTGCAGTAATCACTTTATGGCAGCTTCCTGAGTGTCCTGCAACTCACAGAGCAGAGAACTATCTCTGAAGGGGGGAAGGGCTCCTACACACAGGAATCTCTATAGCTCTCTTTACAGACTCACAATCAAAATTACAGCAAAAGAGGATAAAAAGATGCTAGAAAACACACACATTACTGCAAAAAAAAAAAATTGCGACACAATCCCTTTAAGTAAGTACAAGTGAGTTTTTGGCTTCTTTAAGAGAATATCTTGCATAATTATCGGGCACCTATAAGTTTGCAGCATTATTATGCAATTACATTTTCCCCTGTTAGGGTAAGTTCACACAGCTTATTTTGGGGCGCATTTCGCCGCGTACTGCGCTTAATATGCAGGGAAATGCACCCAATAATTACAGTAATCTATAGCTCTCAGAGAACTATGGATTACGCCTCCTCTCCCCGCTCGTATAATACGATCGTATTGTACACACAGGGAGATATGTGACATGTCAATTACCTGACGCCGAGACGAACCTTGCTGTGTAAGGCTGCAATTATTAGTATATTTAAGGTGAGCGCATTTGGTTTCTGCCCCCTTATTTATGTATATTCTTGTACCGTATGCACACAACTTATTGATCGTGTTGAATTTTCAATGCTGTCTCTTATTTTTCATATATGGATTTTACACTGTGTATTTTTGGTTTAATGCATCACTTTTAAATATGTAAATTTTGTTTATGATTGTAAATTATTGTTGAATTGATGTCCTTATATACTGTATACCTTGTATTGTACACTACATTTCACTTGAAAACGGCTCTGTGAGAGGGCCGAAACGTCGGTTTGAACATGTGGGAATAAACACTACTACTTTTTTTCACTACTACCATGTGAGTGCTGCAAAATTTTTCCTTGGGATATTAAACGTGGAAGTCTTTTTGCCTGACTTGTTTTTTCGCTTGCACCCCGCATTTTGTCTATATTGGAAGTGCTGCTTTTTCTCTCTCTTTTTTCTCTATATTTTATTATATTATATATATATAATATATATTATAATATTTTATATAAATATATATATATATATTATATATATATGTGTGTATTTGTGTAACATCATGGGAAACTATAAAGAAATCAGTCAAGATATCAGGAAGAGAATTGTGGACTTGCACAAGTCTGGATCATCCTGGGTCCAATTTCCAAATACTTGAAGGTGCCTCCATCTGTACAGACAATTATACGCAAGTACAAACAAGATGAGAATGTCCAGCCATCATACCACTCAGGAAGGAGACGGGTTCTGTATTTCAGAGATGAATGTGCTTTGGTCCAACATGTGCATAACAACCCAAGATCAAAAGCAAAAGACCTTGTGAAAATGTTGATGGAAGCTGATAACATTGTGTCATTATCTACAGTGAAATGAGTACTGTATCAAAATGAAAGGCCACGCTGCCAGGAAGAAGCCATTACTCCAAAATAAACATATAAAAGCATGATTAATGTTTGCAAATGCACACTAGAAAGATCTACATTTTTGGAGACCTGTCCTATGGTCTGACCAAACTGAAATTGAACTTTTTGGTGTTTATGACCATTGTTACATTTGGCATCAAAAGGGAGAAGCTTCGAAGCCTAAGAACACCATCCCAACTGTGAAACATGGGGGTGGCAGCATCATGTTATGGGGTTGTTTTGCTGCAGGAGGGACTGATGCACTTCACAAAATAGATGACATCATGAGGAAAGAAGGCTATGTGGCAATACTGAAGCAACATCTCAAGACATCAGCCAGGAAGTAAAACTTGGGCAGAAATGGCTCTTCCAAATTGTAACCAGTTTGGCAGTATGATTCAGGTCATTGTCAAAGTGGCTTAAGGATAACCAAGTCAATATTTTGGAGTGGCCATCACAAAGCCCTGATCTCAATCCTATTGAAAATGTATGGGCAAAGCTGAAAAGGCAGGTGCGAGCAAGGCGATCTACAATCATGGCTCAGTTACACCAGTTCTGTCAGGAGGAATGGGGCCAGAACTCCTATCAACTATTGTGAGCGGCTTGTGGAAAGATATCCAAAACATTTGGCCCAAGTCATACAGTTTAAGGGCAATGCTCCCATTTTGACTTTGCAGAAAGTAATAAAAATGACTTCAAAAATTCTCTCTCTCATTATTCTGGCATTTGGCAAATATAAATAATTTTGGTTCCTAATTGACCTAAAACAGGTAAGGTTTATTCTGATTTCATGTCACATAGTGAGAAAAACATGCATATGTGTCTTTTTATATAGTGGATGTAAACTTCGGGTTTCAACTGTCTATACTGCTCTATGTCCTTATGAGAAAGCTATGGAACGTGCACACCAGGTAAAAATCCAGGACAGAATACCTTAGTTCTTTTCCGTAAATGAAGCCTTTATTTTAGATTTCATGGACAAATGTACCTAATACCTTGATGTTAAACCTCCATTCATCCACACCTATTTAAAATCTTTCAATCACTTTTTATACAATATTTCTCCATTACCTAACATGGAGAGTCTTCTGATTGGCTAATCAGTTTACATTTGTTTGGTCCTACACTTAGATGCCCACTCAGTAGGTTCCCTATTATACCACAATCTTTGGACACATTATTATGATTAAATGAATCAGTCAGTGCATTCACAGACTTTTTGAATACCCTGCAGCAATTGTGTGAATGTCCAGAGTCGCAGTTTTCACTTTGGCCAGAGTGCCAAAATCCACTTTTCTTCCTTTAAGCAGTATTTGCTCAAACCCTCTGACAAAAAGAACTTCTAGGCCTGCCCAGAGCCATTCCTATGTGCTGGCGTTCGCCCGGGGCTCCAGGGTGCCACTCAGCAGAGATCAATATCTTTCTCTCAGAGTCAGCAACTGCACCCAAACAGTGCAGTTGCTTGTACAGGGAGAAGGCATGACAGTCCTTTACCATCTTGCCATCTCCATTGTTTATACAGCACTCAGTGAGCGCTGCGTCCCGTGGAGAGGGAACATGGAGAGGTGAGTACCTTTTTTTTTATTTCATGTTTACACCAGGCTATCTTATACCTACAGGAGCATATCCTAGGCTACAAGGGGCATATCTTAAACTATAGAGGGGATACTATAAACTACATGGGGCATATCTTATGCTATAGGGGCATATCCTAAACTACATGGGGCATATTCTAAGCCACAGGGGGCATGTCACAAGCTACAGCAGCATATAAAAAGCTACAGGGGCCTATATAATTACATACTAGGGACCTATGTTTCTATTTATTGGGAGAGGAATCTATAACTACCTATGTATTTAACAGAGGACCTGAGGACCTACCTAAGGGTACCTATAAGTCTACCTACTTAATGGGGCGCTATACCCTTGCCTAATTGAGGACTGCCTACCTAAAATGGGGTTTCCCTATCTGCCTTCCTAGTTTGGGAGGTGTGCCTATATACTGCATTATGGGATTTAAAGGGGTTTTGCCGCAATCTCACTTCATACCTCCTGTATCCAGCTCTTCAGCTCTGTGTGCTCAGAAGGGGGCGTGTGTGATTTGTTTGAATTGCATATCATGTGACCCAGCAGGATGACATCACCAAGCCTTTCCTCTCTGTAGTCAAAGAAAGATCTGTTTATGTAAAGCATTGTGAGTAGCTGAGAGGTAATGTTTTTGCTTCACAGCACAAGGGTTCTAGGTTAAAATCCCTGCAGGAACCAAACCTGTGTTTTTTTTCTCTTTATCAATGCACATACCTGATTGAGGTTTCTTTTTTATTTATTTACACTGTTTGACTAATTATTAAGGAGTACAGAGGACGGGAGTAGAATGACAGTACCTGGGGTTTTGAACCCTCAGTAGCTGCCTGAGAGGAGAGGTCATGTCTGAGCATGTGCGACCAGGACTGAGGAGCTCTCAGCCCTGGTCGTATCCCCTGGAGACGAGCTGTAAGCAATGGATCACTAAAGGAGCAGCTAAAACAAAAACGGTGCAGAATTTTTAATAATGATGAATGGTGAAAATGTTTGTTATTTCATTTGCAAGCTTCCCATGTCAATTTTACTTCGTGGCAAAACCCCTTTAGCTACCTCCTATATAGGAATACAAGACTAAAACTTGGTGCACAAATGGGAGTCCCATTGCTGTGTGGTTGCACTTTTACTGTTAAAAGCACAAAAGGGTCATTATTACCATTTGAGGCACTATAGTTGGGGAGATTGTATAGAGATAGGAATTGCTAGAAAAGTAAGGAGTCTAAATTCTGTAAATTCTACAATGAAGAGTCATGGCCACGAGAAGACATCATGGCGGTCTGGGACAGATGGAGAAGAAAAAGGGAAAGAGAACAACTCATCAGAGAAGAGACCAACTCATCAAAGAACAGAACAACTCTTCAGAGACGTGTCCTGTAAGTCCTTGGATATAAGTTTACTGTAATCACTTATATGTGTGCAGAGCCGATGTACAACTGGTAACTACCACTGTATGGTCACTGTATGCTGGTAACATTGGTTGTAGTACAATGGTTTATATTCAGTAATGATATGTTGTATTATTCAGTCACTATGTGGTGTTAATATGTGGTCATGATGTCGCAGTATAATTTAATCACTATGTGGTAATGATATGTGGTCATGGTGTTTTGGCATTATTCATTCAGTCACTATGTGGTGGTGATATTTGGTCATGGTATTGTGGTATTGGTATTATTCAGTAACTATGTCGTGGTGATATGTGGTCATGGTGTTACAATATTATTTGTCACTATGTGCTGGTGATATGTGATCTTAGTAGGATATTGGTAATATTAGCTGTGGGATTCTGGTTTTGTGTAGCAGTGTTAATTGGTAACTGTATGACTATTATTTAGTAGTTTTATACATAGAACATTGTGTTTAAAGCTTTTAGTATATTTTGGATCTAGTTGATGGCGATGCACTGTGTTGCATTGTGGCTCAACATGTCAATGGGGGGGGCGGAGAAATTTCTTCACCCTGCCCTGAGTGCAATTTAGCCTAGGAATGGCCCTGGGTCAGCCCTATTCCAAATTTATGTCCCCAAACTGAGTCCTGATATAAGATCAGTACTCCGATCCCATTTTGATACTTTCCTAAAAACTTAAACCCTTGTGTAGCATCCAAAAACAATTTCAGGTGGGTTTGGAAAACAGACATAAACTACATTAGTATTGTCTCTGAGCAACGCTTTGGAATATTAAACAATGAAAAATTCAACAGTAATGATAAAGATACATAGGACACATCAATATATACAAAAGTTTGAGTCCTTTCATCAAATAGTCCTTGTTCTGGCCACTGGAAGGTAGGACAGTCCTCGGAATTTTTAATGGTTATATTTACCATATCTTATTTTATAGTCGACCTCCGTAATATAATTATGAGACCTGATTCCGATTTTGTATAAAGTAAAGTTCCTAACACTATGCTGATGACTGGCTCCCTTGAATCCCTGCCCAATAAAATGTTGGCCCTTTTATGAAGATCACTTCCAACAGGGAATGTCCAAACAGCATATTCAAATGTAAGACCTTGGGTCAGGATTGGGAGGTAACATTGAACCACTACCTATCCTCCCACTATCTGAGTCAATATGATTTTAACCACATCAGAGTTTTCTATAACCAAGTCTACAATGTAAGTCTCCTTATCCTTAGGACTTCTACTATACTCCCCAATAATGGACCTTTGGGGCTAACCCTTAGAGTATGTTCACAAGGCGTCTTGCAGGCATATAGTGCTGCATACTGTGCATGCCGCTATATGACTGCTGCTTCAGAAGTACACGCTGGCCAGCACGTACTTCTGAAGCACTCCCACTGATATTCACTTTCCTCAGCATAAGCGCCAGGGAATATGCTTTAAAATCAGTGCACTCGATGAGTGCTAGGATTTTACTGTATTTGCCGGAAATAATTTGGCCTTATTGCAATGTAATTGTGCGTCAAAGTATGTTGTGTGAACATACCCTTATGCTAGCAATTATTATTAGGGCCTGTTTACACGGCACAGGATAAATACTAGTCAGTTTATCCGACCGGTATTTGTCCGGTTTGTATGTCGTCAACACGGCCGTGGGGGGGACGGGGACGGCTTTCCTCTGCGATGAGCGGAGAAAAGCCCTCCTCCTTCACATTCACTTGCACATATTCCGTCCGAAAACCAGACGGAAGAATGTGCATGTAGAATGTTTTTCGGGCGGCCCGCGGGTGGAAAAACCGCTGGGCGGAAGACCCGTGCGGTTTTTCAGACGGTCTGCAAAACCACAAACCGTCTGAAAAACCGTCCGAAAACCCGTGCCGTGGGGTCATGCCCTTACAGCTATCACTGAAATGAAACATTTTGATGTAAACATTCTGGGGGACATGTATGAAGATTGGCGCGTCGAGGTGGCTGTTTTCACTTTTTTTTCCATGAAAACTGTGCCTGATGTATGGCCGTGCCCGAAGTGCGCTCATAAATGTGGTGTAAAGTTCCCCGCGCCTCGTCTGTGTGTGAGGCGCTTTGCGGAACTTAGGCGCATAAGTAATGCGCCTAACATGTATTAAGTTTCTAGACAGGCTGGAAATCAGAAATAAATCATTAAGCATGTCAGTGAATAGAAATCCAGCTTGGAGGACCCCAGGGCCCAGCAATCTCGGTGCAGTGCTGCCACTGGCTGTATCTCCTAAATAGAATAAAAGGTGAAAGCAGCAAAAATACATCTCAAATTGTTGGTATTAAAAATTAACATCAGTACAACATCATCAGTGGCTTATTTAATGTAAAATTAGTTTATCAGAATTTTTACCACATTTTATAGCTGATATTTCTTTCTTTGGAGATATTATATATATTTCCATTATTTTCAATACATTGAAATCTTTTTTATACAACTTGGATATTTATCTTTAATTAATTTTAGTTACAAATCATTGTTATTCTTGTACTGTTGTAACTGTAGACCTAGAGCACATTTTGCCCCATTAAAGGGATTTTGCCACGATGTAATGTTGAGGTTTGATCCTCCAAAATGGGTATTTAATCACTTTTCCAAATATATGTGATTACAAAAATTGCAGTCTGAGAGAGCTACAGGCTGCCTTACCTGCCCTTAGTTACTTAAAAGCTTTTATTAGATACGACCTGACAAGAGCTGCTGGCTGGGCTTGCACAGAGCCCACTTCTTATCTAATGAAAGGGAGCTGAAGAAGCTTTCAAGGCACCGGGTAGAAATATGTTGTCTTTTATATACAGAATCCACTAGTTGTAGTGTGATTATATGAGTAGATCCCTGCTTTATCTGATGACAGAGAAGATGAAGAAGCTTTCAAGCTGCTGTGGAGAAAAGGTGTTGTCGTTTGTATACAGAATCCACTAGTTGTAGTTTGATTACTTGAGTGAACATTTCACACGATCCCTTATGCATGGCTCTGTGCTCGGTGTCTCTCTCTCTCTCTCTCTCTCTCTCTTAGCTCAGCGTGACTTGTTTACATTTGCTTCTTAGCAGATAAGGCACGTCCTGGCAAAACCCCTTTAAAATAATTGCTAGCTCCACTTCGCTTACTCCGGCTCAGGTAGACCACATTGAACGAGGTCTGCCTGTCGGAGCTGTAATGCGCCTCACTTTGCCGACTGGCATTCCTACATGCGTTGGAGTTTTCGAATCTGGTGCATCCCGCCCCAGATCGCCCACAGCACGTTAGGCGCATTACAAAGCAGCGAAGCTTGCGCCTAACATCACATTAGTGCGTCCGACAGCAAGGCGCATTATATGCCTGAAAACAGGCGAAAAGCCCGTTCATACATGTCTCCCTCTTTGTTAAAGGTATGTAAAAAGATCTTGTAGTATATGAAAAATAAACCTAGAAAGAATATAAGATAATGTTTTCATTCAACTGTTTGGATTTTCCTTTGAAGGCTTTTATCTGTCATGCATGACTCCATCTTGAGACAAAGTTACCTAGATCTATCAAGGTCCAATATTGTCTATGACGATACAAGGACCATTCCATTTTGCTTTTGGAAATGGAACAAACTTAGAAAATCTTGTAGGATTACTTCATCACCAATCTGGTATCCTGTGCTATTACCCATTGCATCAATCCAATTGTGTGCTTTTATCTGTACATTTATCAACAGCACATATGGCCACGTGGACGGTTTGTACATGAGATTTTACCCACATTTCCGATAAACCAACAGCGTCTAATGTCGCTGGTACAAGATTTATCAGATGCTCCCAAGTCCTCATTGTTCTCCCTAATAAGGATTCGTAAGTTGTAAATCCAATGGACCTGCATATCCTAGATCAAGTGGTTGCCAGAAATGATAATTTATCATCCCAATCTGCACCATAAGCATTAAATACTTGCGACTCTTTTTGCTCAGAAGCTTACATGGCTCATACACAGCGTTACCCACAAATCCTGGGCTGCTGTCACTGTCCACCACTTATGGTATCTCCTTATATGCTAAAAAGGTCTTTGACCAATACTCTTTCTGTAGTAGTGGAACTACAGTTTTGGCCATGCTCTAGCACTATACACAAGCCCCGAATAGCCTAGATTGATCTCTGCAAGACAGTGATAAAAATGTAATTATATACAGTGATGTTTGCATTGGATTTAAAAAGGAATGTTTTACCTTTCGTACCCTCACCCCCATATTCAAAGCAGGACTTTGTTAAAAAGGTAGATAATTGCACAAAGCCTACTCTCATCTAGATTTCAAAAATAGGAGTGCAGATAATTGAACGAGGCCTATTAGATTGTAAAATCCTGCTTCAACATTAGTTTTATGTAGTATACAATGTATATATATATATTCATTCCTACAACCCATTCCAAGTATGGACCATTAGCACCCTTTGTTTTCTACTATAAGTATTTGATACACTGGCGATTTTGAAAGTTTTCCCACCTACAAAGACTGGAGAGATCTGTAATTTTTATCGTAGGTACACTTCAACTGAATCAGAATCTAAGAAAATCCAGAAAGTCACATTGTATTATTTAAAAATGTTTAATTTGCATGAAATAAGCATTTGATACAATAGAAAAATGGAACTTAAAATTTGGTACATAAATCTTTGCTTGCAATTACAGAGGTCAGACATTTCCTGTAGTTCTTGACAAAGTTTGCACACCCTGCATCAAGGATTTTGCCCCACTCCTCCATACAGATCTTCTCCAGATCTTTCAGATTTCAGGGTTGCCACTGGGCTACATTATGTTTCAGCTCCCTCCAAAAATTTTCAATTGGATCCATGTCTAGAGACTAGATAGATATTTCCAGGACCTTGAAATTCTACTCATGGGGCTACTCCTTAGTTGCTCTGGCTGGGTATTTCAAGAGAACCTGTCACATAGGTTATGTCCCCCTTGCTGAGGACAGCACAAGCTAGTGTCAGACCTGCTGTTTCCAGCACTGTGTCCCTTATTCTGTAAGATGCTGGAGTTTTCGAGTATTTAATGCTCAAATCTGCAGTTTTCAGCCAGAAGAGTCATTCAAAGAGTCAGTTTTTTTCAAACCCCACCCACCTGAGGCTAGCCCCGCCCACCTCAACTGATAAACCTATTACTTTGAATAGGTAGAAACATGTGAATAACTGTCAGTGGGCAGGGCTACCCTTAGGTGGGTGGGGCTAACACCTGCTCATGAATAGGATTTGAGGGATAAATGCTCTAAAACTCCAGCATCTTACAGAATAAGGGACACAGCTAGAAACAGCAGGTCTGACACTAGCTTGTGCTTTCCTCAGCAAGGGGGGCATAATCTATGTGACAGGTTCCCTTTCAGGTCCATGATCTGCTGGAAGACCCAGACCCAGCACGAGCCCTGAATAAATCTGCCTGTGCCCCGAATCTCGGCAGCTCCAGGCCGCTGCAATGGGCCTGGAGCGCTCCTTGGGGCGGGCGGCGCCCGCCGATCTCTGACTGCACGGCCGCTTTCATCACCCCCCTGCGACGCTGGGTCTCCTAAGCCGACAGCTCTGCTGGCCAAGGAGGTCCCGGGCCCCGCGAGACATCACGCTGCTTACACCGTTCTCAAGCTGCAGGACCTGGAGGCGTGGACCGTGCTGAGGTGAGTAGGTTTTTAAATTTTATTTTTATTACGTAAGGGGCGCATATCACTGGCTACAGAAGGGCATATCACTGGCTACAGGGGGCATAGTATGTGGCTACAGGGGGGCATATCACTGGCTACAGAGGGGCATATCACTGGCTACAGAGGGGCATATCACTGGCTACAGGGGGCATATCACTGGCTACAGAGGGGCATATCACTGGCTACAGGGGGCATATCACTGGCTACAGGTGGGCATATCACTGGCTACAGAGGGGCATATCACTGGCTACAGGGGGCATATCACTGGCTACAGGAAGGCATATCATTGGCTAAAGAGGGTCATATCACTGGCTACTGGGGGCATAGTATGTGGCTATGGGGGCATATCACTGGCTACAGGGGGGCATATCACTGGCTACAGTGGGGCATATCACTGGCTACAGAGGGGCATATCACTGGCTACAGGGGGGGCATATCACTGGCTACAGAGGGGCATATCACTGGCTACAGGGGGCATATTATGTGGCTATGGGGGCATATCACTGGCTAAGGGGGGCAGTAACCTGGCTACAGGGGGCTAATAACCTGACTACAAGGAGCATATTACTGGCTTCTACAGGGGTTATATTACTGCCTAAAGGGGGCAGTAACCTTGCTACAGAGGGCAGTAACCTGGCTAGAGGGGGCAACTACTTGATTAAAGGGGGCTACAACCTGGCTACAGTGGGCTACTACCTGGCTATAGGGGGCAAATATTTAGAAGAGAAGAAGTGAAGAGTTGTGGACAGTAGAAGTCATCATGGCGCCTGGGACAGATGGAGAAGAAGAGAAAGAGAACAACTCTTAAGAGACGTCTCCTGTAAGTCACTAAATGTAACTGCAGCGTAATCACTTATAATTCTCCTTAGCCTATATACAAAGGTTTTTCTCTGTAAAAATACATCCACAGTTCACAATGAGACACAAAAAATTCTGTGTGAACCCAGCCCTACTCAGAAAAACTTAAGGGCCCGAGACCCGGATGTTTTGGGACCCTAGCAACGCCCCTGGCCACGACCCATTTTCAATGCTCTTACTGAGGGAAGGAGGTTGTTGGCCAAAATCTTTCGATACACGGCCCCATCCATCCTCCTTTCAATACGGTGCAGTCATCCCGCTTTTCAGAAAAGCACCCAGAAAGTATGATGTTTCCAACTCCATGCTTCAGAGTTGGGACGGTGTTCTTGGGGTTGTACTCAACAATCTTCTTCCTCCAAACACGGCACGTGGAGTTGATACCAAAAAGTTCTATTTTGGTCTCATCTGACGACATAACCTTCTTCCATGCCTCCAAATGGTCATTGGCGAACTTCAAATGGGCCTGAAAATGTGCTGGCGAGAGCAGGGGGACCTTGTGTGCCCTGCAGAATTTTAATCCATGACGTCGCAGTGTGTTACTAACGGTAATCTTTGAGACTGTGGTACCAGCTCTTTTCAGGTCATTGACCAAGTCCTCACATGTAGTTCTGGGCTGATTCCTCATGAAGAAGGTCACGGTCACAGAGTTTCTTCCATTTTCCAACAGTTGTTATCTTCTCACCATCATGCTTTCCTATTATCCTGTAGTCCATCCCAACCTTTTGCAGGTTGACCATTTTGTCCATGGTGTCCTTAGAAAGCTCTTTTGTCTTTGCCATGGTGGAAAGGTTGGAGTGTGATTGACTGAGTGTGTGGACAGGTGTCTCTTATAAAAAGGTAAAGAGTTCAAACCAGTGCAATTAATACAAGTAATTAGTATAGAGTAGGAGGGCTTCTGAAAGAAAAACTAACAGGTCTGTGAGAGCCAGAATGTTTGCTGGTTGGTAGGTGATCAAATATTTAGTTCATGCAGTAAAATGCAAAATAATTATTTAAAAATTATACAATGTGATTTTTCTGGATTTTTCTTTTAGATTCTGTCTCTGACAGTCGAAGTGTACCTACAATAAAATTACAGATCTCTCCATTATTTGTAAGTGGGAAAACTTGCAAAAGCGCCAGTGTATCAAATACTTATTTTTCTCACTGTACTTACCGACTTCCAAACATTTACCCAAAGTCCAAGCATTCACACTTTACTTACCAACCTTTTATGTGGCACAACAAGAATATAAAAACATTTTAAATGAGTAAAATTACTTATCTTGTGACAATGGCATTTACCCCCCCCCCCCCCCCCAAAAAAAAAAAAAAAAAAGTGAGCAGGAAAGAAGATTGTAAGGGACTGAGTGACTTTGAAAATGGCCTAAGTGATTGGATCAAAATACACGGTTAAAAAAAAAAAAATTAAAAAGAGAACACTGTGCAAATGCAACAGACAACAGGTAGAAATGATAGGAAATTAGTAAAACAACCCCTATAAAGCAGTGAGTCTGCAGGTGGTGACCACAGACCATTTCTCTGTTCTCATCCTTTTTGGCTTTTGTTTTGGTCACTTTTGCATCTTGTCATTGCTCTCACCCCTATAAGTAGCATGAGGTGGTGTCTACAACCCACAGAAGTTGCTCAGGAAGTGTGTAAAAGGGCAAGAAATTGCTACTGCCAATTAAGATGCAGTTGATTTTCTTTATTATTCACCATGTAACTTGCATCTCTTAGTCCAACACAACAACAGTAAATAACTGGTGGATCATAGCATATAGTAGATCTTTTTGAGAGTCCTTATAATAGAGTTCAACATTTGAAATAGGATATGCAAGAAAGCTGTATTTTTCTACTTCCCTTCAGTTTTCTTTCTCCTCCTATCTTCCTGTTTTTCTTAGTCACTCTTTAATGGTGTATCCTCTTTTTCTCTTCTTCAACTGACTCTTTCGTCTCCCGACAAAACGGCAGCTGAGAGCCCTGGCCCCGTCTTCTGACTCCTGATTTGACGGGATTCACCACTCCCACTAGTCAGTTTGTCTGCGCTGCACTCCACCACCAAACTGAACAGCAGAAGAGCTGAACCTATAACAGAACAACCCCTGCACATTGCCACCAATGCGTGCACTACACAGACAGAACAGACAGGTGCACAGAGACTGCACAACAAGAGGAGGGGAACACAGACAAGAGAGGGAAGTGACAATAAAACCACACACTTTCATTTAAGAAAGTAGGATAACAATACTATTCAAAGGGTAACTCTCCCCCCTTACAAGTGCATCTCATCCTGGATGGCACATCCATGCGAGCTTTGGCAAGAAGGTTAGCTGTGTCTGTCAGCACTGTGTCTAGAGTTTGGAGAAGATACCAGGAGACAGGCCAGACCACCAGGAGACATGGAGGGGGCCGTAGGAGGGCAACAACCCAGCAGTAGGACTTCTACCTCCTCCTTTATCCAAGGAGGAACAGGAACAGCAGTGCCAGAACCCTATAAAATGACCTCCAGGAGGCCACTAATCTCCCTGTGTCTGCTCAAACTGTCATAAACAGACTCCATGAGGGTGGTATGAGGGCCCAAAGTCCACAAGTTAGTGTTGTGCTTACAGCCCAACACCGTACAGGGTGATTGTCATCAGCCAGAGAACACCAAGATTGGCAGATTAGACATTGGTGCCCTGGGCTCTTCATGGATGAGAGCAGGTTCACACTGAGCATGAGGCAGAGTCTAGAGATGCCATAGAGAACGTTCTGCTGCCCGCAACCTCCTCCAGTATGACTGGTTTGGCATTGGGTCAGTAATGGTGTGGGCAGGTATTTCTTTAGAGGGCCGCACAGCCCTCCATGCAGTGTCGGACAGGGGGGTCTGGGGAGTTGATCTTGGGGGGCCCACCATACTGTACATGAAAATATTACTGGCCTCTCAGACATAAATGCGCCCATTTTACCACATAATACAGTGTGCAAAACAGAACTGTATTGGGTACTACAATGTAGTCACACATTTGTCAGTCTAACATATCATAGACACAGGGCTAAGTAGCTCCATCGATATCCCACCACTAGCCGACATACAATATCCCCCTCCACGTTTCCCTTGGTCACGCACCTCACCACCTTCTAAAATAAACACCAGCAAGAAGGTAAAAGTGTAACTCCTATCACAGGGTCAGGTGTTCCCTCACTCTTACAATCAGGGACACATGTACACTGCCACTATACTCGCACCGATATAACCTACAATACTGCCATATAGAGACCACATAGACGTCCAACACCAGCTCAGGTATAACCTACAACACCGAAATCAAGCAAATACACCTACAAATGTATAGGTATGACAAATGGCTCTAAACCATATGATGAAACCACTAAATGGAGGACTAAATGGTCATAAAACGTAACTTTTAATACAAATGATACTTAAAATAGTATGTAGCACAGCACTAGCAAATATGTGTTACAAATGATATATATCTAACACCGCACCTATATTACAATAAAGAGGGACCACACTGTAGTATCCCTAGTTGGCCCTAATAGGAAGAGCTAAAAATAACCCTAACCTAACCAAAATTACAGGAAAAAGCGCCCCGATAAGGGCGATCCTGTCAGGAACCTGACCCTATCAAGAAAGCAATAAATACTAAAAGTCAGGTTCCTGACAGGATTGCCCTTATCAGGGCGCTTTTTCCTGTAATTTTGGTTAGGTTAGGGTTATTTTTAGCTCTTCCTATTAGGGCCAACTAGGGATACTACAGTGTGGTCGCTCTTTATTGTAATATAGGTGCGGTGTTAGATATATATAATTTGTAACACATATTTGCTAGTGCTGTGCTATATACTATTTTAAGTATCATTTGTATTAAAAGTTAAGTTTTATGACCATTTAGTCCTCCATTTAGTGGTTTCATAACCTACAACACCACCATATAGAGACCACATAGAGGTCAGACACCAGCTCAGGTATAACCTACAACACCGCCATATAGCGACCACATAGTGATCAGACACCAGCTCAGGTATAACCTACAACACTTCCATATAGAGACCGCATAGAGGTCAGACACCAGCTCAGATATAACCTACAACTCCATCTGGAGACCACACAGAGGTCAGACACCAGCTCAGGTATAACCTACAACACCACCATATACAGTAGAGACCACATAGAGGTCAGACACCAGCTCAGGTATAACCTACAACACCACCATATAGAGACGACATAGAGGTCAGACTCCAGCTCAGGTATAACCCACAACACCACCATATAGAGACCACATAGAGGTCAGACACCAGCTCAGGTAGAACCTACAACTCCGCCATATAGAGACCACATAGAGGTCAGGAACCAGCTCAGGTATAACCTACAACACCGCCATATAGAGCCCACATAGAGGTCAGACACCAGCTCAGATATAACCTACAACACTGCCATATAGAGACCACATAGAGATCAGACGCCAGCTCAGGTAGAACCTACAACACTGCCATATAGAGACCACATAGAGGTCAGACACCAGCTCAGGTAGAACCTACAACACCGCCATATAGAGACCACATAGTGATCAGACACCAGCTCAGGTATAACCTACAACACTGCCATATAGAGACCACATAGTGGTCAGACACCAGCTCCGGTCACATCACATTACAGTGAATACAGCGTTGATCCAATATAGAAGTAAAATAATCCCTGACATCAGGGACTCACCGGAGATGTCTTATCTGATGAGTCGTTCTCTTCTCTCATGAGTCGTTCTTATTCCCTTTTCTTCTGCATCCGTTCCACACCGCCATGACTAATTGTCCCAGCCACAACTCATCCCTGTAGAAATTACACACAAATATCTTAGAATCCTCAATTTTCCAGCATCTCTTTACCTAGTCCCACCTCTGTACAAGCTTCCCAGGGGTGGGAGAGCGGGTACAAGCTATAACTTAGAGGCCTAGTAAGGGGTTGGAGGGTGGGGAGAGGACTAACCCTCTGGAGATAATGCTAGGTAGACCCCCGCTGGATAAGTTGGTAGGCCGGCCCCAGGTAGGGTGGTGGGTACCTAGCCACGGGTGGGTAGGTAAACAGCCCCCAGTTAGATAAGCAGGCCCCAGTTAGACAAGTTGCTAAGCTACAGTTAGGTTGGTGGACCCCAGTTAGGTAGGCTGTAGGTAGGTGTTGGCGAGTCCCAATTAGTTAGGCTGTAAGTAGGTGGTTGCCCCCAGTTGGGTAAGCTGTAGGTAGATAGGGTCCCCTTTATATAGGCTTCAAGCAGTTAGGGACCCCCTTTAGGTAGTATACAGGCAGTTAAGGCCTCCTTTAGGTAGTATACAGGCAGTTAGGGGTCTCATTTAGGTAGTATGCAGGTAGTTAGGGGCCTCGTTTAGCTAGTGTGCAGGAATTCAGGGCTCACCCTTTAGCTAGTGTGTAGGTAGTCAGGGCCCCCTTTAGGTAGCCAGGGCCCCCTTTATGTAGCCAGGGCCCCCTTAAGTAGTCAGGGCCCCCTTAGTTAGTCAGGGCCTCCTTTATGTAGCCAGGGCCCCATAGTTAGTCAGGGGCCCCATAGTTAGTCAGGGCCCCCGTTATGTAGCCAGGGCCCCCTTTATGTAGTCAGGGCCCCCTTTTTTAGGTCAGGGCCCCCCTTTATATAGCCAGGGGCCTCCTTTATGTAGCCATGTTCCCCCTTTAGTAGTCAGGGCCCCCTGTCTGTATTCAGGGCCCCCCTTTATGTAGCCAGGGGCCCCCTTTATGTATCCAGGGGCCCCCTTTATATAGCCAGGGCCCCCTGTATATACCCTGGGGCCCCCCCTTTATGTAGCCAGGGCCCCCTTAGGTAGTCAGGGCCCCCCTTTATGTAGCCAGGACCCCGTTTATGTAGCCAGGGCCCCCTTAGGTAGTCAGGGCCCCCCTTTAGGTAGTCAGGGCCCCCTTTAGTAGTCAGGGCCCCCTTTAGGTAGTCAGGGCCCCCCTTTAGTAGTCATGGCCCCCTTTAGGAAGTCAAGGCCCCCCTTCTTGTAGCCAGGGCCCCCCTTTAGATAGTCAGGGCCCCCCCATTCTGTAGCCAGGGCCCCCTTTAGATAGTCAGGGCCCACCTTTAGATAGTCAGGGCCCCCCCTTTATGTAGCCAGGGCCCCCTTTAGATAGTCAGGGCCCCCCGGTAGATAGTCAGGGCCCCCCCTTTGTTAGTCAGGGCCCCCCTTTAGATAGCCAGGGCCCCCTTTATGTAGCCAGGGCCCCCCTTTAGATAGTCAGGGCCCCCCTTTAGATACCCAGGGCCCCCCTTTGGTAGTCAGGGCCCCCCTTTATGTAGCCAGGGCCCTCCTTTGTTAGTCAGGGCCCTCCTTTGTTGGTCAGGGCCCACTTAGGTAGTCAGGGCCCCCTTTATGTAGCCAGGGCCCCCCTTTAGATAGCCAGGGGCCCCCTTTGTTAGTCAGGGCCCCCATTTAAGTAGCCAGAGCCCCCCTTTGTTAGCCAGGGCCCCCATTTGTTAGTCAGGGCCCCCCTTTATGTAGTCAGGGCCCCCTTTATGTAGCCAGGGCCCCCCTTTAGATAGTCAGTGCCCCCCTTTATGTAGCCAGGACCCCCTTTAGATAGTCAGGGCCCCCCTTTATGTAGCCAGGACCCCCTTTAGATAGTCAGGGCCCCCCCTTTAGATAGCCAGGGGCCCACTTTGTTAGCCAGGGCCCCCTTTATGTAGCCAGGGCCCCCCTTTATGTAGCCAGGGCCCCCCTTTAGATAGCCAGGGCCCCCATTTGTAAGTCAGCGCCCACTTGTTTAAAAAAACAAACAAAAACAAAAAACAGCCACTTACCTGGCTCCCGGTCCCGGCTGCTCCGAGCTGCCGCTGTCTCCTACTGCCGCCCTGCATAGGCGGCGCAGTGAATTGACGTCACCGCGCGCCTACGTCAGCAGTAGGGGCCGACGCCCAGCAGGCTGAAGGCCTAACGCCTTCAGCCTGCCAGGGAGATCAGCGGAGCGCAGCGCTAGTGGCGCTGTGCTCCGCTGACACCGCGCAACCCCGGGAGTCAGGGACATTAGTCCTCAACTCCCGGGCCGGTCTCTGGGCGCTCGGGACGCAGGGCCCGGGGGTTCAGGGACCAGATGCATGGACGGGCCCCGGGGAGCGACGGCACTGCCTCCGGGGCCCCCAGCAGCTCGGGGGGGCCCACTGGAGGATTCACCGATCCCCCGCTGGCCCAGTCTGAGCCTGCCTCCAGGTGCTAGCCAGAGGTGCAGTGGGCCCTGGATTCCTTCTGATACATGACAATGCTAGGCCTCATGTGGCTGAAGTGTGTCAGCAGTTCCTGCATGATGAAGGCATTAATGCTATGGACTGGCCTGCCCGTTCTCCAGACCCGAATCCAATTGAGCAGATCTAGAACATCATGTCTCGTTCTATCCACCAATGCCACATTGCACCACAGACTGTCCACGGGTTGACTGATGCTTTAATCCAGGTCTGGAAGGAGATCCCTCAGGAGATCATCTGCTGCCTCATCAGGAGCATGCCCACAAGGGGAAAAAAAAA